>JARHVA010005533.1:490000-592500 GCA_037957365.1 Torreya grandis | reverse complement strand
CATTTATACATTATCATGATTGATCTTATATAATAAAATTTACATGTGTTTATATCCATGCTCATATCTTTCACAATGTAATTTTTATGCTATGTTACATGACATTTTTTTCTAACACATATATTCAAGGAATAGTATGATGTGTTTATGTTGGTTTCTTATACTTCATTTATTTACATTGTCACTTTATTAAGTGTATTTAATTACTTTATATTGTCTTTCTTGTGGACCATTTGAATATGTTCCTTGTATATTGTCTCCTATAACATTCTATGTTGTTTAGACATTTGATATATCTCATTCTATGTTTATTAGACAATTGAATATGTCATTTCCTTTTGATTATGTAGCATTTGAATATGCCCCTTTTCTATAGTCTCTTTGAACCATATTTTTCTTTACATTGAGTGTTCTTGTGTGTTTTGTTTATTTTGTAAGAGATTGTACTATTACTTTATAAATATTTTCATGATATCTATCATGCATCTTAGGGCTTGATGTGATCACATACTCTAAGTTTCATTGATATATTTAATTATGAATGTTACTCATAAATGGTACATGATTCATACACAAATTATATAGTTATTTTTTCTAATTAAGGTAAAGTAACTACCATATTCCATTTACCCCACCTCTAAATGGGGGTATGTCATAAAAGCATGACCTCCACATTTACATAGCTTATAGATTTTAGAGGGGGAATGTCATAAAAAAATGACCTCCACACTTACTCACTTATTATTATATCCATATTTTATAAGGGTCATGTCACAAAGACATGACCTCCACACTCGCACAACCTCTATTACAATTACATGATTCTCATATACACTTGGGTTAGAATCCTATACATTGGCACTAATTTTCACATATTTGGGACAAAGTTTGTCATAGTTATGGCACATATATTATACATAGTTATAGAGTAGAGGTTATATTTTGATATATACATCATCTTGAGACACATTATATGTGCATATGCCATATTAGTACACAAAAAATTTGAAAATTTCTCCAATTATATTTCTAGATTAATATCACTAAGAAGCACCATTTACACCAGGAAGTATTATTATCGATCTTTTTTTTTGTCTATAATAGTTAGCTCTATTTATAATTTGAATTGATTAAATAATTAAATCTCACCATATTTATAGGTTTGGTTTATTAAACAATCCAATCTCACCATATTTATAGGATGAGTTGATTAAATCACTTACCCTCACCATGTTATATATTTACATTTGAGTTGTGAGATTGATATTGAGTGATGTTAATGGACATGTCACTACTTATCCCTACACCATTGGGGGAAAAATAAATTATAATATCCCTCTTAAAATATCCAAGGTTTAGGTTTGAACCTCTATCAGCTCCAGTGGTTCATAAGGAAACATATTTACCAAGAAAAATACAAAGGGGAAACATGGTTGTATCACCACACAGGTGTACTCATTCCTTAATCTCTTTAATTTTAAGCATTTTAATAATTTAAAATTTTATATAATATGAAATAATTTATACCATAACATTATATTGGTTATAGGTCATACACTAAAAATCCACTCAAAAGTGGGTTTAATTAAATACAAAGTGTGTTGTACACACCTAGGTGCATATTTATATCTTTTAACATATTAAATTCATCTTTATGCATTAATATATTAAATATGGGGAATGTAGACATTAAAAATGAATATTTATAGTATCTTAGTCTTGTACATTTGCAAAATACCAATTAAGGATCTACCCTTCAGTTCTAGATCTTTAACTTGATGAAAGGCTCATATTCACCATCTCACTTTGCCTAATTATTTATGTTATGGTTTAACCCTATCATTATAATGACCTATACCTACTATAATATTGAAAATCTCAAAAATTGATATACATACTTCACTATTAATTTCAAATCCTCAATAATTTTATAGCATTTTGGAAACTAGAGACCATAAAGGAATATTAGAGTTGACTCTAGTGTCCAAATCCTTATCTAGTTTCCATTCCTTAAAAGATACCCAAAATAAAAATTATTTGAAACATATGGGTCAACATATTTGTTGTATTAAACTCCACCTTGAGATATTTTAAAAAGATGTAGTATAAATACAAGTCTAAGCCTTCTCATTATTTATATTGCAAATACCAATCAAGCACCTACCAAGGCTCATTAAATCAATAACACAACTGATGTATTATGCCTTTCTCATCCCTATTTATTTATCAATCATAGGAGTAATCATATAATTTTTTTGAATCATTCATAGAGTAGTCCATGAATGGTATTTGTTAAGTTACAAGCTAGATCACTACATGCATCTAGATATATCATATTACACCATTATTCAAAAACACTCGAAAACATAGGGGAGAACTACATAAGTATGATACCCTCATTGGAGTATTATATTTATATGTAACACTCATTTAAAAAGAGGTCTATAAGTTCAACTTAACACTATGAGCCTACTAACCCATTTTTGGCAAACACATCCCAAGGTGAAGAAGGGTAAAGAGATAGGTTTTAATCCATAGGCATATATATATAATCTATGTTACATATCTAAATTCATAAAAAAAAGGTGATAAAAAACCTAGAAAAATGAATTTGGTCACATCACAATCTAATGCATATTCCTTACTAAATAGTAGCATCATAGAATAAATAATGGCATCGATGATAGTGTCCCAAAGTTGATGGTAGTGTTTAAATATATAGAGAAATCAATTTTTGAATCTGATGACTTTCTTAGAATCCTAATCCCATGTTAGGTTGTGGAGCTAAAAGCTTCAACACTTTGAAAACTATGGAACAAAGGTTGCTGAGATCCAGGAGCATCGGCGTCGGCAGCAGGACCGATGTCGGTAGAGACCAGTGCAGAAGGCCACCGGTGACGGTAGGAAGTCAGCTGATGTCGGTAGAACCAGACAAGTAGGGACCGACGTCGGTCACCTGTGTGTTCCAGAACTGCTCGTTTCATAGACAGTTAGTTAAGTTAACGAAGAGTTTGCATGTTAAGGCCAGTTAGAGTCTTGGGCTGCGAGGATAATTGTCTAAATTAAGAGTCTAAGTTATTGTTTAAGTTAGGGATCTATTTATAGACCCATTGGCATGTATTGTTTATGCATGAGATAGAAAGGAAGAGTTCCTTCTAGTTGTAATATCAGTGAGTTGCAGGTTGTTGCAAGCTCATAGGAGATCTACATGTAAGTTTGGTCTTTAAATTGCAAGTTGTAGGTTCATGAGAGATCAGCTTGAAGTGCTATAGAGTGCTTGGTGTACTGGCAGGGTTATTACTGATTGGTTGGTGAGGCGAACACCAATTCTGTGTGTGAGTTGGTTGTTGGGACCATTTTTTGTGTAGGAGAGTGTGTGTGAGAAGAATTACTGTACACTTGAGGTGTGGTGAACCTCTGTAAGGTGAAAGAGTGTGGCAGCTCTTTGTTGTATTCTTTTTTGTATAGTGTTAATACAAGATAGTGTATTGTCTCTCATATTCTGTGCTATTGGTGAATTCTAGTTACTTGTGTTTCTAGTTATTTCCGCATATTCAATTGCTTATATTTGGTAATCATACTGTGCTCTTTCTGAGGAGCAAGATCTTAACAGGTGGAATTAGAACAGGTGTGTTTGTTCTTGGATTACCTCCACCCCCTAACATCCCACACACTTCTACATGTATAAAACTTATATCTTAAAAAAATTCATAAATCTAGCTAAATATCATTTCTCCTTGGCATTATAATCAATAAAACATATTAAAATTTTGGTAATTTTTATATTTAGCATATATCAATATTTCAATTCAAAATATTTATTTATCTAATTTTGAAATTAATTGTCTTAATTTAGAATTATTTTATTCATCCTTGTGTATAGGCTATGTTATCCCCTTAACCCTTAACACCATATTTCTAAAAAGGGTTAAACAGATAGAGGAGCCAGAGGCTAAACAAAACACCTATAATGATTTCATGGCATTGGAGATTGAATTATCCTCTTTAGCTAGTGTGAGAAATGAATCATTAGCAAAGTGCCCATTAACCATCTATTTTTGACACTAAGGAAGTGAGATACCTTTAACTAGCCCTCTAGAATAATAATTTTCCAAAAAATAATTGAACCCCTTAGTATCCTATAAATATATAGAAGTGGAAATAGGACACATTTAATGAAAAGACAATGTACACACCTAAAGTTAGACACTTCATGTTGATTTTAATCTCACAAATCTTCACTAGAATCATCCCTAAATCCTAAATCAATATTTTATTCTCATTAAAATTTCTATCCTCCACTATTCATCACCCCTTAACCAATTAATCCCTCCTTTTATAACCATACCCAATCCCACAAAACTCACATCTTATTCCATTAGTTAATCAATCCAAACTAGTTAACCAATCCTTCCCTGATAAAAAAATTCATGGCTTTTGAATATTCCTATTTTATATAAATTAATAAAATCCAAATATCCTCACATCACACTCAAATCCAAAGACAATCACAAACTAACCTATAAAAACCAAATTTAAATACATTTATACTCATCCATATACAATCAAAAAATAAACAATAAAATCTAATTTTAAATACATTTTTCCACATCCCCATGTAAATCCCACTTTCCAAGGCATGTCATAACCCATGCCTCACAATGAAAATCCTTAACACACCCCAACCCCCCATATTTAATCCTCAACATCCCTAATTTAATGACGTTGATCATTCATTATTTACAATTTATCTTTGATCAAGATAAATGGTTAAAATTAATCAACAAAATATATAAATTAAGGGGTCACCCTCCATTATTATAAAGTTTTTAATGCAATAAAGCATTTCCATTTTATCAATTAAATATTCAAACCACATCATCACTCATCTAATCAAAATGTCCATTTTACAATGGGAGGTGTTTCTAGATTACCTATGTACTTTGATGAACCTTTGTAACTACATCACTCCAAACACATCATACCTACAAGAGGGTAAACAAAGGTATATCAATTGCTTATTTGATTTATTTTCATTTATATTGGGTTCAATCTGAGGACACTTTCATTGAATATTTTTTATTTAAACTAAAAAATAAATAATATTTATTTCATGATGTTACATTTGGCGTGATTGATGGGACTATATCCCACAATTGAAAAATCATTGTTTTTAGAAAATCATTACTATCTTGCAAAAGATTTTTTTCCTCACGTAAGTGTCTAATTCAAATATTTATTTCATGGATGGAAATAGGACTTCAATATATTTTTGAAAAGTGGTCATCATAAATATTATAATAAGTATCTATGGAGATATCATGTTCTAAAATTAACCCTTAGAACTTGATTTTTGATAATATTTTCATGTGAAACATACAAAAAAAATGGAAACCCATGTAAAAGATAATAAAATTAGACTACTAACTTATTTCCTACAATTTTACACTTTTCAAAGTATTAAATTAACCAAAAAACTCATAGAATTTATTTTGGGATTAATGTTTGAACACACATTTCGATTTGGATATAAAAATAAATTTTAAATCATACCATATGGTATGTAGGGGATGCATATATAAATCCTTTTTCATTCATAGCTTAAGACACTTTGGTCACAAAAAACTATTAGTGCATGGGAAACAACATCCCCAAAGATCACTCACTACATACATAAATAGATTTATGGTTGAGAGACCAACTTAGTCACCACTTTACATGAGTAGATAAATGGTTTATTAGTTGAATTTCACACCTTTTATATTAAGCATAGGGATTGTCATTTACATGTTTTTATTTGATAATTTTCAATACCTGTATTGATTTTAAACCTTAAACACTTCAAATACATCTAGATACTTCAAAATTAAAATAGAAAATAAATTCAACAATCAAAATCAAATATCAAAATTCAAATTAGGTCACTTTGACTAAGTCAAATCATGTCAAAATTCAAATCAAAATTCCAAAAATTATATTCCAAAGTCAAAACAAGTCTAAATCCATACACTTCAAAATCAATTCAAAAATTCCAATGTCAAATCAACTCAAATTAAAGTCAATGTCAATATCTAAGGTCAAATATCCACCTTTGGTTAACAAAAATAAAATTCATAACTCAAAGCTAATCTAAATTCTAAGGTAAATTAAAGTCAAACATTTTCAAAAATTAATTCAAATATAACATCAAACCTAAATCAAACCAATTCAAAAGTTAAAACATCAAAATTCAAATCAAACATCCTAAATCAAACGTCAAACATGGACTAAGCCAAATCAAGTCAAAAAATCAAAGTCAAGTCGCTTCCAAATTCAAACATCAAAGTCAAAATTAAAATCCAAATTATTCCATGCTAGATCCAATTTAAACTTAATCAAATCCTAATCAAATATCAAACATCCAAATCACATCACATCAAATAAATAAAATAAAATCAACACATCCAAACATCAAGGAATCTTACATCAAAACTCATTTAGAACTATGGCATCCAAAACTGATCTATATATATCTCAATTTGAATAATATCTATTTTAAATTAAAAAATGATGTTATTTTATAGCTCATATAAATGGGTGCCCAAATTACAATACATTATTATCTAACAAACTTAAGTTCCATCCTACATAGTCAAAGTAGAACATCTCCATGTCAAAATAAGCTTATCCCTAATGACCATGCTAGGAAAGCACACATGTCATACACTAGATACATCCCTTATCACTCTGGTAAAGGTAAATCCATTTCAACATCCCTATTTCAAAATCAAATGATACTCAACCAATCAATTAATAACTAAACAACCAAATTTATAGATCCATAAAAAATTAAAAAAACCAATCATGTCCCACCATCATCTCTCAAAAGACCATAATCTATCCAAGAATCAAGTCCATACACATCTAATGGTCAATAATAAAAGATATACCAAGATCCTTTCTAGATCATGATCAGACTCATCCACTTCCAAATAAATATCAAGATGATGAATCCATCTCAATGAACTCCTTTTTGTCAAATCACCCATATTTGATGAGACTCAATTTGATTATCCTATGTATTATCCACTTATATGTTAAAAAACCTTATTTTATGAGCCCATTGTCTAAGAATCCATCCTTGACCATCAGTCTATTATTTTCCTATCACATAAAATCTCTCATTTTTGGGAATCCCTTCATCTTAAAGCCTTCATTACCAAATAAAAATGATAATTATACTTTTGGACAATACTATCCAATAGGCCATCCATGTGGCCAAATCCTCAACATATCTTATTAGCATCAAAAAATCATAATAAACACCAAAACCAACATTAGAATTAGAATTCAAATCAACAACACTATCAACATCACATCAAATTCTACATCAACATCAGTATCAGAATCAAATTCATGATCTCAAAGCATTGGTGATAGACATTCTATAGATCAATTTAGAGACATCAATGATCTTTCTATGATTCTTAAGGAAACCTTTACCAACATCAAAATAGACTCTCCTAGTAACTTTAACAAGGATTATGTTTCCTTTATTTCTTTCATTGACATCATCCATCCTTTTCATTATATTGACATCCAATAGAATACAATCATCGATTGGGATTAAAAAATACACACCACTATAATTATTTAACACATCACTTGTAGAATTCAATGAGATCCAACAAAATATCCATCCATAAGAACATAGTGATAGACTCAAAATTAGCTTTGATCTAGCAATATATCTCAAGGATCAGGAAGTGTTCAACCATAAAAACACATTAGGCAATTAAGGAAATAAAAAATTATTTTCCCTTAGTGAAAACCTCTTTGAAGCACTATTGGTCAATGAAAATCAAAATTTTGTATATCAAAAATCTAAATCCCTTAGTGAAAACCTTTTTGAGGCACTATGTGACAATCAAAATCAAAATCCTACCAAAAAAAAGGATCTCTTAGTGAAAACCTATTTAAGGAACCCATATCTAGACAAATTAGATCTGCAACATTGATGAGGACATCATCCAAGTCGTTATTGGGTCAATCGATAACTGAAAAATCATACAAATTACAAAAAATCTCAAGCTTAATGAGCATAAAATGCTTATGATTCTACTAAGATAATTTTAAAATGTCTTTTATTCTATAACATCCAAAATCATGTTGCATGAATCCTAATTTGAGAATCCAATATAAAAATTGGTGTGTGTGAATCTTAGTCCTACTTTTCCTTAGTCTCCTAAAATATGTACATACTTGCATGCTCATATCTTTCATCAAAATCCTATATCCCATAATCAAATTATATCCTTAAACAAATTTTTATCATACTTTACACTCTCTTATATCACTCTCTTTCATAGGGGATATGATGACACCTTGTTTATAGGTTTATATGAATTAGAATCAATAATCAACAAAGATCATAAAAACATCAGTAGAGTTTACATCAATAATAGGTTCCTAGTAGAGAAACTACCTAGAGTGGGTATGGGTTAAATATCAAAGTGGGTATGCATCATGCATCTTGTAATCCTTTATTGGGTTGAGATGCCAAAATAAAAATAAACAAAAAAAATTCCAAAATCAAGAGAGAAAGAGAAATAATTTGTCAAATGGTGAAAACCTTTTTTATGGTGCCTTTGTAAGTACCATGATAAAAAATTGTTTTTTAGAATTGTGTCTAAATAATTTATCATTAAACATTACCTCAACACATGAGGTCAACCCCATCTGATTCAAATCATATTAAAACATAATTATCCATCCTAAACATCCTACATCATCCTCATATTCATCATATTGTGTCTATCCTATCTTCTTATTTTGATATGTAACATGAAGTGGATGATGTTTTGAGCCTTATTTTGGGAAACATCTTGGTATATCCTCAATGACACTTTGATGAATGAACACTTGGTTTCCACATTATATGGTTCTTGGTGATCCCTAATCCATTCATAATCACCACATTCATCATCCATAAGCATCCTCACCCTCATCTTACATAACTTTCCACATCTTGATGCTATATTTTTTTTCCCTTCACTAGTATCCCTTGTACATACATCCATAAAACCCCTCGTATAAACATTAAAAATCCAAAACATTATATAATAAAAAATTACATAAACATTATAAATACAAAAATATGTGCAAATTAAAAAATATTTAAAAATTAGAAAATGAAAAAAAATCCTTAAAAATATATATAAATCCAAAAAATCCAAAAACATTTATCTTTTCCTAAATCCATTAGAATCCTTAATCTAATCATTCCAAATTTTTGGGATATTTCACCCCAAAATCCACCCTATGAGGCAAATCATAAATCCAAATTTTTTGGGAGGTGTTCTTCCAAAATACTTCCCCTTGCATGTATCCTTGCCTAGGGTACCATCTAGTTATCAATGCCATTGAGCCTTCACACTTAAATTTTGACTTGATTAATGATAATATGCTTTCTATTGATTTTATTTTAAAGTTTATGTGTGTTTTTTATTACTATCTTATTTTTATTACATTTTTTTTATGCCTTAACTCATTCCATATGTGCCAATGGGGTCATCATGGTTTTTCCATGTCATGGTCCCTCCTATCATGTGTTTGCACTTGAGTCCATTCATTGACATATGATGATAATGCATCATGATTTTTACATATCATGATGTTGAGTTGTGGAGCTAAAAGCTTCACTATTGAGCTCTTGTGGAGGTTGTTGGGCTTTTACCAATAATCAACATCAAAAGTATCACTGACATCGATCAGGCATGGACCAAAAGCTACCAACATCAGTCAGGGATCAGCCAACGTCAGTCATATGTAGACCGATAGCAATCGACGTCGGTCACCTGTGTGTGTGCATGCATTTGCATGTGTTTCTAGAATTAGACTTGGTCTAATTTAAGGAGGTTTGAGTGTTTGCATGTAAAGACTAATTTATGTCTTGGGTCTGTGTTTCTAATTATTGTATGCCTTAGATCATATTTAAGAGATCCATGGGGCATGTATTGTAATTAAGTTGTAAGTAAGATCAATTAGATCTACAAGGTATAAGATCAAGAAGATCTGCTGTAGTAATTGGTTGAGAGAGAGAGAACTCTTGAGAGAAATACTGTACACCCAAGAGGTGTGGGAAGAGTATGATTTATTCATTGTATTCTGGAAGAGTTTAATAGAGATTGGTTGTTTCTCATATCTCTTCTTATTTGCTATTTCTAATTTCTAGTTACTTATTGCTTCTATTTTAATTCTATGTTTAGTTGCTTATACAAAAGTAATCAATTGTACTCTAAGTTCATAACAAGTGGTATCAAAGCGGGTTAGTGGTTGTTGATTATAGGTTCACTCATAGGGGTTTCTGTTTGAGTGGGAGCAAAGCAATGGCAGAAAAAAGTAAGCTAAGAATGGAGAAATTCAATGGCAAGAATTATCAATTATGGAGGATGCAGATAGAGGATTATTTGTATCAAAAAGATCTATTTTTACTGTTGGGTGGGGTTTCTAGTAAGCCCACAAATATGCAAGATGAAGAATAAAATGTTCTTGATAGAAAGGCTCTTGGATATATAAGGTTGAGCCTGGCATCTTCTGTGATTTCTAACTTATCACAGGCAAAGACAATGGTAGAGTTAATGGATACCCTGGCAAACTTATATGAGAAACCCTCAGCTTCAAATAAGATATATCTTATGAAACAATTATTTAGTTTGCAAATACAAGAAGGTGGATCTGTATATAGTCATCTTAATGATTTCCATGAAATTGTAAATCAATTAAATTTAGTCAAAATAGTTTTTGATGATGAAGTTAAGGCTCTCTTGATCTTATGTTCTTTACCTGAAAGCTGGTACAGCTTTGTAATGGCGGTAAGTAATACTGTATCTACTTCAAATATCTTAAAAGTTGAAGATGTTGTTAGTGTAATCTTGAACGAAGAAATTCACAAGAAAAGCATAGGTGAAATATCAGGTAATGCTTTAAGTATTGAAAGCAGGGGAAGGCAAAGAGAGAAGGGCAAGCATGGGAAATCAAGGTCAAAGATGGGAAGGAGATCTAAATCTAGAACTAACAGAATAACCTATTGGAATTGTGGAAAGAAAGGACATGCAAAGAAAGATTGTTGGTTGAAGGATAGCAAAGAAAATCAGCAAGAAGGTAATAAAGAAGCAAATATTGTAGGTATTGTTGCACATGATGCTCTTATATTTTCTTTGGATATTCAAGTAGAATCATGGGTTTTAGATTTTGGTGCTTCTTTCTATGTAACCCCAAATAAAGAATTTTTCAAATGATTATGTCCATGGAGACTTTGGAAAAGTTTATTTAGGGGATGGTGAGCCTTGTCAAATTATTGGCAAAGGAAAAGTGCAGCTGAAATTGGAGAATGGCAACACATGGGTCTTGAAAGATGTCATGCATATACCCATCTTGAAGAGGAATCTGATTTTTACAAGGAATTTGGGTGATGAGGGTTGCATAGTAACTCTCACAGTTGAATCTTGGAAAGTTTCCAAGGGTGCACTTGTATTAGCGAGAGGTAAGAGAGTAGGTACACTTTATCTATCTACTTGTGTTACTGATTATTCTCTTTCTGTTCTATCTACTTCAAATGTAGATGCAAAGATGTGGCACTATTGGCTTGGTCACATGAGTGAGAAGGGAATGAATGTTTTTAAGTCAAAAGGTAATCTTTTAGATTTGAAAAGCATAGATCTAGATTTCTATGAGCACTGTATTTTTGGGAAATAGAAGAAAGTAAGGTTTTTGAAGATTGGGTCAACAAAGAAGAAGTAGAAGTTAGAGCTTGTTCACACAGACATGTGGGGACCAACTCAGGTAGCTTCTATTAGAGGATCATAGTATTATGTTTCTTTCATTGATGATGATACAAGAAAGGTATGGGTTTATTACATAAAAAAGAAATCTAATGTTTTTGACACATTTAAGAAATGGAAAGCTTTGGTTGAGAATGAAACAAGATTGAGATTGAAGTGCCTTAGATCTGACAATGGTGGTGAGTAATACAATAATAAATTTAATAGTTACTATTCTATGAGTGGAATACATAGGGAAAGGATGGTTCCAAGGAAACCTCAGCAAAATAGAGTTGCTAAAAGGATGAATAGAACAATAATGGAGTGTGCACAGAGTATGAGGTTGCATGCTGGCTTGCCCTTAAAGTTTTGGGTAGAAGCTGTGGATACTACAATTTACTTGATTAATAGAGGACTTTCTACTGCTCTTGATGGTGGAATTCTAGAAGAGGCTTGGATAGGTAAAAAGTTAGATCTTTCATTTCTCAGAGTTTTTAGTTTTGAAGCTTTTGTGCATGTTGATAAAGAAACTAGAAAGAAGCTAGATGCTAAATCTATGCGGTACACTTTCATTGGTTATGGCTTTGGAGATTTTAGATTCCAGTTGTGGAATTTAGAAACTAATAAAATTATCAAAATCTGTGATGTAGTTTTCAATGAGAAGGTGATGTACAATGATCAGCTCAAGAGGCTGAATAATTCTGAGTAGGGCAATCTTGATTTGGATGAGGTAATGATCTAAAATGAGCTCATAGGTAAAAATCATTAGTCACAGGAAAACACAAGCACTGATGTCAGTCATATAGGAACCGACATCGATCATACAAGAACTAATGTCAGTCAGATAGGAATCGACATCGGTCAAATAGTAACCAATGTTAGTCAGACAAGAACCGATGTCAGTCAGGTAGAATCGACATTGGTTGGGTACAGATAGAAAGATGACCAAGATCAGTCACTGACAAAACAAAATTTAGGTAGACAACAAGTTATGAATGAGTCTAAAATGCCCATAAGGAGGATTGTAAGGGTAATTAAACCTCCAATTCATTATTCTCCTTCTTTATACTATGTGTTGCTAACAGATGGTGGAGAACTAGAAAGTTTTGATGAGGCAATACAAGTAAAATCTAGGAAACAGTGGGAGCATGGCATGAATGAGGAAATTGATTCCTTAGTGGAGAACCAAATGTGGGATTTGGTTGAGTTGCTAGTTGGAAAGAAAGCACTAAAAAATAAATGGGTTTACAGGTTAAAGGAAGGAGAGAATGGACAATTGAGATATAAGGCTAGGTTGGTAGTAAAGGGATTTGCATAAAAACTAGGTATTGACTTTGGTGAAATTTTCTCTCTTGTAGTAAAGATGACTTCTATTCAGACTATATTGTCTTTAGTTGCTATTGAGGATTTGCATCTTTAGTAGCTTGATGTTAAGATAGTGTTTCTTCATGGAGATTTGGATGAAGAGATATATATGGAACAGCCAGAAGGTTTTGAGGTCAAAGGTAAGGAGAAACTTGTGTGCAGGTTGAAGAAAAGCTTATATGGTCTTAAACAAGCTCTAAGATAATGGTAGTTAAGGTTTGATAGGTTTATGACAGAGCATGGCTTTAGTAAATGTCAATTTGACCATTGTGTTTATTTTACCAAATTGGATAATGGTCATTATATTATCCTATTGTTGTATGTGGATGATATGTTTGTTGCAAGTTCACACATGCAGGAAATTACTGAGCTAAAGGTAAAATTAGCTCACACATTTTCCATGAAGGATTTAGGAGTAGCAAAGAAAATACTTGGCATGAGTATTTCTAGAGACAAGAAAAATCATAGGCTGATTTTGTCTCAAGAGGATTATGTGAATAAGGTGTTGGAGAGGTTCTATATGCAAGATGTAAAACTAATAAACACACCTATGGCTGGACACTTCAAGTTGAGCAAAGAACAGTGTCCTAAATCACATGATGATGCTGACTACATTAGCAAAGTTCCATATGCTTCAATAGTTGGGAGCTTGATGTATGTTATGGTATGTATTAGACCTGATATTTCCCAAGCAGTGGGAGTTGTTAGCAAGTTTATGGCCAATCTAGGAAAGGAGCATTGGAAAGCAGTTTAGTGGATTCTCAGATATTTGAGAGGGACCAGAAGTAGGCATTTATGCTATGGAGGGTCAAACACTTCTCTACATGGGTATGTAGATTCAGATATGGCAGGTGACTTGGATGGTAGGAGAAGCACCATAGGATATGTGTTCACTATGGTGGAATGGCAGTTAGCTAGATTTTAAAGTTGTATAAGGTTGTTGCCCTATCTACTACAGAGGTAGAATATATTGCAGTCACAGAGGCTAGCAAGGAATTGATATGGATGACTCGATTCATGGAAGAGTTGGGAAAGGAGCAAGAGAGTTGTAGATTATATAGTGATAGTCAAAGTGCAATTCATTTGGCAAGAATTTAGCCTTTCATTTAAGAACCAAAGATATACAGCTTAGGTACCACTTCATTAAAGAGGTATTGGAGGATGGACAGTTGAAGTTGTAAAAGATCCATACAAATAAGAACCCTACAGATATGTTAACAAAGCTAGTAACAAAGGAGAAGTTGAATCTTCATTCAAATTTTGTTGGTCTTCAAGATTGAACTTGAAGATGGAGAATCAAACCAAAGAAATAGATACAAGATGTTGATGTATAGGTTCAGGTGCAGCTATTTATCTCCAAGTGGGAGATTGTTGAGTTGTGGAGCTAAAAGCTTCACTGTTGAGCTCTTGTGGAGGTTACTAGCTTTTACCAGTAATTGGCATCGGTAGTATCACCGACATCAGTCAAGCATGGACCAAAAGCTACCGACATTAGTCAAGGATTAGCCGATGTTAGTCATATGTAGACTAATATCAACCGACATCGATCACCTGTGTGTGTGCATGCATTTGCATGTGTTTCCAGAATTAGACTTGGTCTAATTTAAGGAGGTTTGAGTGTTTGCATGTAAAGACTAATTTAATTCTTGGGTCTATGTTTATAATTATTGTATGCCTTGGATCCTATTTAAGAGACCCATGGGGCATGTATTGTAATTAAGTTGTAAGTAAGATCAATTAGATCTGCAAGGTGTAAGATCAAGAAGATCTGTTGTAGTAATTAGTTCAGAGAGAGAACTCTTAAGAGAAATACCGTACACCCAAGAGATGTGGGAAGAGTGTGATTTATTCATTGTATTATGGAAGAGTTTAATAGAGATTGGTTGTTTCTCATATCTCCTCTTATTTTTTATTTCTAATTTCTAGCTACTTATTGCTTCTGGTTTAATTTCGTGTTTAGTTGCTTATACAAAAGTAATCAATTATACTCCAAGTTCCTAACACATGATACATTTGTGTCATTTTATTATTATACAAGGGGTTATTCCTTACATAAATTTTAGTCATCTTGGTTTTGTATATCACTATGCATACTTTCATGTGTGATATAAAAAATAAAGTTAAAAAGTATATGTGGAGAAAAGTTAAAATGGTGGTATTTTACTTTGAAAATTTTATCAATGTCTTAACCATATATTTTAAAATCTTATTATTTCATCCATATTTGAATAATGAAATTAAAATCATAATCTATTTATCTTCATCACCCCTCATCACATTCCTCTCTTCTTGGGGGAACTACATTGGCCTGAGATTCTTTGGACTATGTAGGCAACACTTAGTCACATGGAGTTTCTGAGGTTAGCTTGACAATTCTTATTACCATTCCCATTCTTATTCTTATTTCCAGTCCCTTTCTTGTTCATCATTCCATTTCCCTTCACATTCTTATTATTTTTTCCATCATTTATTATAACCAATTATGCATGACCAATCACATAATTCAATCATTATTACATTGCTTGGGGCATCCTCATGTGCTTAATTTTTTGTATTTTTTTCATTATTTAAAACTCATTGTATCATCATCATGTACTTATATGTTAACTTATAAACTTCATATCATCCATATATCATCCATCAACATGATCATATCATACTTAATCCATGAAATTGGTTAAATCATTGATCTATAATTGCAAATAAATTCATCAATCAATCAAATAATTAATCAATCATCCATAAAATTTTAGCTCATAACTTCTTTCCTACTTTAAGAAATTCAAGTGTGCTTATTATCATCATTATGATAGATCATTCCCAAATCTAATCCTAAAATTTTTTAGGATATTTCATTCCCAAATTTACCCTACTTGGGGAAAATCAAAGTGTGCATGTTATCTCAAGATGTATCCTTCCTAAATTTGCCATGTTTTGGTAAATAAATCCATCATTATCAAAAATAAAAGTGTTCAAGTATTAGCTTAAGTTGGTTATTATCATCTATGGTTTAATCTAATCTATATAATCATCATCACATCTTACGTATCAACACCTATTTTTTATTCACCCATCCCTTGATCCTTTCATCTTATTTCATTATCCTCATTTTGAGAGCCCATCTACATCCCTCATCCCAACATTCCATATTGAGGGGGAATCATCCCTAAATAATTAATCATAGTCAATATATAACATTCATCCTCCCATATGTTTTTAAACTTCTTATTTATTTAAAAGATCATTACTCCATGCATTGTGTCTAGTAACACCCTTTCAAAGAGGGGGAAATGTTGAAACCTAAAATAAAATTCTTCATTTCAATTTTAATCTTCTCGTGAATATGAATTAACATCATCCATAAATGTAAAATTACTCTTCTATCTTCACTAACATCTCTAGCCTCCCCTAGTCATCATCCCCTAGCTAATTAATCTGTTTTTTAACAATCATACCTAGACCCATCAAATTCACATCCTATTACATTAGTTAATTAATATAAATTAATTAAATAATACTTACCTAATTAAACATTCCATGGATTTTTAATATTCTTATTTTCTAAAAATCAATAAAATCTAAATATCCTCAAATCCCAAGATAATCACATGCTAACCAATAGAAACCAATTTTAAATACATTTATCCACATCCATATGAAATCACACACTAAACAATAAAAATAAATTTAAATAGATTTATCCATATCCCCATGCAATCCCCCTTCTTTCAAGTCATGTCACAACCCATGCCTCATCAATGAAAATCCTTAACACATCCCAACTTGTCATATTTACTCCTCAAATTATCTCATTTAATGAGGATGAGGACTCATTTTCCACCATTGATATTTAATCAAAATCAATGGATAAAATAAATTATCAAATTATACAAAAATAAGGGTAACCATCCATTGGTATAAATATTTTTAATGAAACAAAGTGATGC
The DNA here is from genome assembly GCA_037957365.1 of Torreya grandis. NCBI lineage: Eukaryota > Viridiplantae > Streptophyta > Pinopsida > Cupressales > Taxaceae > Torreya > Torreya grandis. The sequence goes on along the minus strand of JARHVA010005533.1, from coordinate 575,387 downwards.
CATTTTATCAATAAAATCTTCAAGACACATCATCACTCATCCAATCAAAACATCCATTTTATAATGGGAGGTTTTATCAGATTCTCTACATTCTTCAAAAAAACTTTATAACTAAATCACATATAATCACATAATATTGAAAATAGGGTAAGAAAAGGTATATTAATTATTTGATTGACCTATTTTCATTTCTTCTTAGCTCAATCTGAGGACTCTTGCATTGATTAGGTATTACTTCAATTCATTTTGATTTCTACTAATAGAATACTATTCTTTGTTTCATGATGTTACAAAGATAAAAGGGATAAAATAATAATAATGAGCACAATTTATGGTGATACAGACACATACATCCTATAAAATCATTTTCACAGTGCTAAAAAACCTAGAGCCAAACCCTAAAGCCTAAAGTAATTCCAAAATAAAAGCCCATTCAATTAGTCATAATATTTTTCAAAATCAATTTCCATAAAAAAAGTCTTATAATAAAACATTGAAAATTTTATTCCATCCCAAATATGAATAATATCTTTAAGGATATAACTATTATGAATAAATCTATATTTCTCAGGGCAAATAATTAGATGTAGCAGATATTTAACCCTGAGATAAAATTCATTAGCAATTATTTTATAGGATAGTTTAAGAAGGATAATGGAATTCCAACTAGTAATAAGCTAGATGATTCCCCATTTTTGGAATTGAATTTTATATTACATTGATTAATAATATTTCCAAGGGAATGCATTTTAACTTTATACAAATGCAAGCAAATTGTATCACATAATTCCTGGTAGAATTCATAAGTAAATCCCTCAATACTAGTGTCTTTGTGAAAACCCATTTTCATAATGTCTACATTAATATTATAAATTGAAATAATTTTATCATATGACACCCACTTTACTTTACTTATATTACATGGAACCACTTAGAGGCATTAGAATAAGTCATGTAACTACCAATGTGTGGAAGGCTGAACAAAAAACATGTCATGGTAATGTGAAACAAAATAATTCAAGATATCAAGAATGTGTTTAAAATTATTCAAGATTTTTGTATGGTTTTAACATGATCAATTGATTTCTTGTAATTGTGGAGAGAAAATAATTCCTTAAAATATCTATATCTGATTTTTAAATAGTGCATTTGTGCTTGTATTGGAGCTCCTTGAGCTTGATAATGTTCTTGTACATCAAGATTATACCAACATAAGGTAGCCTAATTTTGTAATTACTCATTAAAGGGATAATGTTCCAAATCTTTTTATAATCAAATGAATTCATAGTGTGAAACATCATGGGCTTTGAAGCATAACACAACTACTTGTCAACCATAGATGCATAAAAAACTCAACTATCTAAATGATAGAATTTTACCACAACTCTATCCATATATAAGATTTATAAGGTTGAGGGATAAGGTTTTAAAATTCTAATAATGAGTTTCTTGGTCCATGAGTGGTTTAGTTGTGTAATGTTTAGGTAAAATTATGCCTCAACATGATTTTCATGAGGGGTAATCCTTGTAATTTCAAACTTGATAGGAATGTCATATAAAAGAAAAGAATTAAATATGAGTGACATAAGAATGTCAAAATTTATGGAAAATATAAAAACATTTTTAATGTAAATAAATATCTATGTGTTTTCCACACTTTCACTTCCTTACTGGAAGTTAGACCATATGAAACATGGTCAGGTGGTAGTGATTTATCTTTTCAAGAATTTAATAGAGAAAATCCTAGATTGATAGAGAGCTAAGTAAATGGGGTAAATGTAGGTAAATATTTTAAATAACTAATTTAATTGATTTACCCTAATTAAAAAGTGTAAAATATAAAATCAACTTATCTGTAATAAAATGCATGTCACTGGGTGATGGTAATGTTGGAAAGGATTATATTAATAGTAAAGGGTACCTTCATTATAAAATTAGAAATCTAATTATCTCAGGTTAATAACATGTTCATTCAAACTATAACATAGTGTGTTAATGGCAAAGGTAACTATGTTATTATCCTTTAGTGGAAAAGAGCCCTAAGACTTTTGGGATGGTTATGGGAAGTCTTTTAGGTTCCTGTATGCATCCTCAAGAATTAATGATAACAATTTTATGTCTACTCTTTCAAAATATTAATGAATACTTCCACACATGAAATAATAATGGAATCAAATACAAAAGGAAGGAGAAAAAGGTGGGTCATGGGATGTTAAGATCAAACAACATAAAATCCCATTTTTTTGGATGCTACCTAAATTTAACCCTAATGATAGGGATATCAGATTGAATGTAGTTATCCCTTAGGGAATGTGCGTAATCAAAGTTCACAATATGCAAGAATCAATTTTGTTTAGGTCCTTATTTGATCAAGAATGTGTGTGTGTGTGTGTGTGTGTGTGTGTGTGTGTGTGTGTGTGTGTGTGTGTGTGTGTGTGTGTGTGTGTGTGTGTGTGTGTGTGTGTGTGTGTGTGTGTGTGTGTGTGTGTGTGTGTGTGTGTGTGTGTGTGTGTGTGTGTGTGTGTGTAGCTAAGTAAATATGGAGAAAGATGAGCTATACTATTAACTATTTTTTTGTAATTATGTGCCAAAGTAGTAAGTGATATGTATATTTCCTCATGAATCTCTTTATATAGAATAAAAATTATTTTGAAGGTGAGAAACTTGTTTGCAGGTTGACCAAGTAAAAAGATAAATAGAATCACAAGAGGAGACCCAAAAGGATGGTAAGTAATCAAAATAGTTTAACAACATGACCATTGGACAATAGCACTTGGATGAAAAATAGAATTATGAGCTCTTGTTTAGGACCATGCTATTCTCTTGTGGTGAAAAAAACTAGGTTATAACTGAAACAAACATGATAGGTGCCCCTATGGTTATTAAAGGCATAACATGAGAATACTAATGGTGAAAAATAGGAAAAATAATTCATAATAGGGACCTTATTGACATAAAAATACCAAAGTGACATGTGCAAACAAGAACATTATTCATCATTAAGAACTTCCCATGAAAGAGCTACAAAAGACATAGTACTTGTATTTGCTTGACCAAATTAGGGCGTATACATTCACCCCCTTTTAATCTAGTAATGCAATAGAATGAAAGTAATAGAGTAAAATAAAATAAAATATGTTTTTTTACTGACCTATTTGATCAAACCATGTAGATAATATATGTGATATGAACCCAGCCCACTCCTTGGCCAAAGAAGTGGAAATGAGTTGTAATGATGTCTATGAAGAGAAGATCCATAATGTGGGTGTCCCCTATACTAAATCTAAGTAATAAACTAAATTATGAGAAAAAAATCCACATTTTTATAATTAATTAATCTTTAGATGCTGATAAATAATCCATGCTCACCCCCACTCTAATATGTAACTGATTCTGATAAGAGAGGTCCTTGGATGTCAAAACTACCACTTAACCCATGTCTTACACAAATTGGTGTAATCTGGGTCTGGTGATAAGTATGTATCAATCATGATAGATGGATATATGACCCAATATAGTGAAATATTGGTGACATCCTAAGTGAAATATGGTGATATAAACATAGATAATGGTTAAATTTACCATTCCATTTGTATAATTAGATTGAGAACATATGATATGCATCATGCCCCAAAATCTGATATATGAGTGACTTAGTTGTGTAACCTATGTATTAAATATAGAGTTTGAGTCAATAAACCACATGCATCATTCCATACACTATCATGCCTCATGTCAAAACCTGGAAAACCAAGAACATGTGCCTTACATCATGCCCAAAATCAGATATTTAAGCAATGTAGTTGTGTAACCTACTTGAAAAATTGTATATATAGGGACATTGTACTATGCTTGTGCCCCCATAGTCATAATATAAATATAAAACTATATCCAAATCCTACGTAAAATCTTAAAATATGATAAATATCTAACAAAATCATGGAACCCTAGAAATATAAGTCCAATTATGTATCTACTTATATGAATATCTAAGTGTTTGAATAAAGAAATTATGTATTTAAGCTTGAGTATCTCAATAAATATATGTATTTGTATATCTGAGCCTAATTATCTAAGTCAATGTATCAATATGAAGAGTTTATGTACACCTCCTTTTGGTGAGAGAGATGAAATTAGGGTAAGGATATTGAACCAAAAGCGATACCATAATGCATGTTAGTGAGTAGTCAATGTTGATAAGATGATCATGAAATTGATTGTATTGATAATTATAGACGAATTTTTTATAGATTGAGACTAAGATAGACCTATGGTCTATAGTGAGATTGTTAAGGAAGTATGAGGTTTGATGTTTGTGGAGGAAATTTGATTGGGATAAAAGTGCAATTGATATGGTGCATGGTATACCATCATCAAATTTGACACGCAAGAAATAGATTGGTAATCATAGCTATGAGGCTCGAGATATAATGGTCAAAATATTTTGGTAATAGTTAGAGAAATGTGAATGTGGTTATAATCTTAGGTAGGTGGAATTTGAAAAAACATGGTTTAAATAAGTTGGGTTGACTGAGTTAAAATCATTTGATTTTTTACATTTTGAGATAATTATTTCTCTGAGCTAGGTAATCATGCTAAGGAGACGAGGTGTGTGCTTTCATTACCCATTAAAAGGAGGTGTAGTAACTAATTTAGGCCAATGAGGAGGTTTTACTGGTAAATATTTTATTATTTTACATGTATTTGAACCTTTGATTGAATTTAGTATCAATTTTTGTAGAAATTTTGCTAAATCAGGGGTTTTTGGAGGGTCCACACTCTTGTCCTAAGGATAGTGCTAGTATGTGGGGATAACACGCTATTATCCAAGGACAATGTTATTCTCCAATTCTATAGTCCTATTGGTAGCACTATCTATATACACATAATATTTTCAACCTTTTATCAATTATTGATGCTTTACATCTTGCAATAACCTTTTGATACCGAATCTCTTTGAGTGCATGCCTTAACGGGTGCACCGAGAAAGGGGTGGGAAAACCTTTGATGATTCACATGATTTTTTCTTATTTCCACATTATTACCAATCCAATTATATCCCAAAACCATTCCCTAAGCTATTTATCCTCCCTTTAATATTCCTCCAATCTTTTCATCTTTCCATCCCTCCTTTCTTGGCTTAAAATCCTTTTTGACTATTGGTTGTACTAGGTTGACTGGGTCGACCTAGTACAGTTTAGTGACATTCTTTACTTTCTTGGTTTGTTAGTCTTTTGACCAACCTAGCAAAAACCTAGTAAGTTTTCCTTAAAAATACAATGGGTCAATTGGGTTGACCTTATATAGTTGACATTATTGAAAGGATTTAGGGAAAGATCTACCTATATATACAAGATCATTTCATTCATTATTCATATGTGAAATCAAGAGTTATTATTCACTAACACTTCTTCATAATATGCTCCTCCATAATTCTACTTGAGGAGACTTAGCTTAATTTTTTTATTTTGGAGAATCTAGTCTTGGTTGCTTTGGCCTTTCTTAGTGATCCTTAAAAAACAAAATAACCTCTTGAAAATCCCCTTTATCCAAGGGAGAGATTGAGTCTCTATGGGTTCATATTTATGTAAGTATATTCTCACTTTGTTCTCCTCTCTTTTAGTAGATAGAAGTAGCATAAGTATTGGCTCAAATAATACTATCTTTCATATTTCATGTATTAGGATGTTACTCATAATTATTGTAATTGAAGTTCCCTATACGTATTTATTTTATTGCTTCTAACCCCCACTTTGTGCCACAAGATTTGGTGAGCACTAGATTAGATTTTGATTTCTTTTATTAGAATAGAGTGAACATTTTAAACCTTAGGAGTCCATTAGGGTTATTATGTGATTGTGTTAGACTGTAGGATTTGGAATCCTTCCTAGCATGATATGTTGTGACAAGTGATACAAGTGATCCCCTAATCGAGTCTAACAGATCCCCATATTGGCCATGCTCCCACTTAACAAGTGTATCCTAATTAGAAGTGTAGTTATGATCTATCTTTTTTTATCTAGGATTAATTCATAAACATGATGCATTTTTTATTTCATACATTTTGGTGAAATAGATGTGAACTAAACCTTGTGGGATTTGTTTAATTTTACTTCATTTATTTCATTTGTTTTATCATATATTTTTTACATTCTAGATCAATTCTATCGACCCAATTATTTTTCTCTATGTATAATTTTCTAGGAATAGGCAACTAGATCAACCTAGTCGACCCAATACATGTTTCTAGCCTTTCAAACATCCAAATTAACCAACTAAGTTGACCCAGTTGACCCTTTATAGTTTTAACACTTTTCAACAGGTGCCTATATAGCTTGATTAATACTATTGACCTAGTTTGTAGGTTTTGAAAGCATAATTATAAGCTATATACCAACAATATTCCTCCATTGCATCTATGATCCACTACGGTTCCTTTTTACTTCTCTATTTTCTCTCTTTTACTATCTTTCCTTTCATAGTTTGTTGTCTTCAAAACTACCCTTGCACAATCAACTGGACTGACACTACCGACCTAGTTCTAAGTTATGTGTTCTATCTAAAATAACTCAATCAACACTACCAACCCAACTCATTTTTATACCTGGCTTCTATAGTATAGGTTCAACCCTATCGACCTTGTTCTATATTTTGCATATATAGTGACAACACTATACCTTGTTTCAAAGTTGGAATTAACCTCGTATATATTAGTAATTAACTAACACATTTATTTTATTATTACTTGCATGTTTAGAATAGTTCACATAGTTTAATTAGGGGATTTTCAATTAATCACTTAGTTTCACTATTTCTATTTTATGCACACATAGCCAAATCACATAACATAGATAAAAACTTTAAAATATGTCTACCCTAGGCCAACCCACTTGGATTTCTTCACCAAAGGAGAAGCCAATTTGATGATCTAGTCAAGTATAAAGTGTAGTTAATGGTATATTTTGGCTAAGCACCTAACACCTTTATCTTTACAGTGTGTGAAGTGAGGGGTTAGGCCCTAATACCAAGCCTATATCATTGCCACTATAGTCCCTTTCATCCCAAACTATATGAAACTATCCTTATATAAGTATCTAGTACCTTACTTATAACCAATTTCCAATGACATTAAAAATCATTCTTAATAATGTAATTAACATTCAGGTTGACCAATTATTTATCTTTATTTTTCAAGGTTGATTACTTGTTCTTTTCTCAATGGTGTGTGAAAAAACTTGCATTAGCTAGTGTTGGTGCAAGGTTTTATTTTGTGTGACTCAATTGGATTGGCCAACATTGATCTAATTAAATTTTTTACTCTTCGTCTCTTTCTTTCTCATATTAACTATAAAAATTATCTTGTTTCAATTCATAACTTGTTACATCTTTCTCTTTCTTTCTATCTATTGTACTAGATCAACCCAATCGACCCTGTACCTTTTTCAACCCTTGTACACTCTACTAGATTGATCCAATTGACCCTATATAATTTACATCTCATTTTGCCTCTTTTATCTACCTTTCTTTACTATATTGTATTGACCCATTCAACCTTATACTATATTCAGGCCCTATTTTCTATACTAGATTGACCTAGTTAAGCCTATACTATTTTTTGCCTTTTATGCTTTCCAATTTAGATTTTTGGCTTCCTTATATGTCTAATTTAACTCTCTATTTTCATTCTTCTTGCTTAGCATTATTTTTATTTCTTAAAACATTATATCCCATATCATAATCTTCTTGGACAACTTGAATACATTTAAAAACTATATGGGGTTCTCTTTGATTCTTATCTTTTGTTTTCTTTTCTTCCTCTTTTTAGCTTATGGGGCATCTTGTGATGCCCATCCAAACATTATTTTATCCTTTGGGGCATCTTGCGATGTCCACCCACATGTCATTTTAGACTTTGTGTAATCTTGTGATGCCCATCCCTACCTATGCTTACCCTTTGGGGCATCTTGCAATTCCCACTCTTATTCTCCATTACATACTACCAAAATAATTCAAGTTTAAGAAACCTTCTAAGACACATAAGATTTTATCTCATGTGCTCATGATATAGCTATTAATGTAGGATCCATTTCCTTCTTGTCATGATTTATATCCACATCTATCTAACACCTTTTGTAGGTTACTTAAGCACAAATCTCTCCCTCCACATCAAGTCCCTCCTTTTCATAAACCTTTAGTCCTCTCTTTTGGTCTTTTGGTTTCTTGATGTACCATAGTATTATTTATCTTCTTGCATTTTCTCTTATTTTTCTCACCCCTTGGGTCTTGTTGAACACAACTATCTACTCAGGGGGTGAATCAGTAGATTAGCTAAAACTAGTTGATTTAAACTTTTTAGAGGAGATATCAATTCATATGCCTATTAAATAATAAATTCAAATATCACACACATACACATAAAAGCACATTACACTAGATTTATACATGGAAAACCCAAAGGGAAAAACCATGATGAGAATAGCTACTAGAATCTACTTTTATAATCGAGCCTCATAGTTAAATCAACTCACTAGCAAAACTACATTGGTTACATTCAAGGACACCTATCCTTAGGAGACAAAAATACCCTAACTGAGCAGAACCTTAGATTTTATAAAGGCATCAACCAATCAAAACTATGGAGCTAAAACTCTTAGATTCATGAAAGAATCCAGTTCTATTTCTTTTTTACAAGTCTAATCTATAACTACTCAATCTTTGCACATTCTCTGTATGCTCTTTCATCCTCTTTACTTAATCTCTATACATTATCTATGTGACTTTTCTTCTTCTCTACTCAATCTTTGTCCCTTTGACTTTCACTCTATGTCTACATACATCCTAAGTTAACACACTTTGATTTTCTTTGATAGCACCTTTTTCAATTATGATAGTAGCATCAATAAAAAATCCCATCACAATGTTTAACATGTCATATATGTATATACAATGAGTCTAGGGTATCACATCTTAAATTACATTCACACGTCAATGAGTCTAGGGTTTGACAACTAATGGATTCAGGTCATTAATATACCATTTTCCTAATAGATGATTGATTAGTTAGATTGATTAATCTTATGCTTCATGTAGACCTTTTGAGATAACCATTTTTCTAGTCATGTATTTAAATGAGGATTATTCATCTTATCTTTATCACCAATCACTATCTATCTTGAACTATTAGATGTATGCACTCTTTATACTTTTAAAAAAGAACCATCGATCTCTCTTGCATTAACCATCAAGATATTTATCACATCTTGATATATCCTATATGATTGGTTCACTTTCACTTCTTTCGATTATCTTAGACATGATCAATATTTATCTTTGTCTATATGCCTTTATGGAGTTTTTCATGGAAGCCTTTTATCTTTTTGAACTAGCCTTGTGTCCTCTTCAATTGTCCTTCAACACTTTCAAGTGTCATTTCTCTATTCAAACTATCCTTTAGACAAATTATTGTGTTATTTTTGTTAAGGTGCTCTTTGAGACAATTTATGTGGGCTTTTTGTCAATGTGCCCTTTGGGACAATTTCCATGGGCTTTTTATCAATGTTCCCTTTGAGACAATTTCCTTGACAAAATGTCTTTATGCCTTTCAAGAGTTTCAAAATGCTCTTCATTTATTCATTCATTTATTTTGAAACTTATATGTAGGACACATACCCTTCAAAATTTTGCAATGGTCCACATACCCTTTAGGTTTTTTGAAAATATCTGTTTAGAAGCTTTGAATGGTCCACTTACCCTTCAGCATTTTGAAAAGATCCCTTTAAAAGCTTTGAATGGTCTACTTACCCTTCAAAATTTCTAAAAATATCCCTTAAAAAAAATTTAATGGTCCACTTTCCCTTCAGACTTTCTAAAAATATCCCTTTGAAAATTTTGAATGTCCACTTGCCCTTTCGACTTTCTGAAAATATCAATTCAAAATTTTTGTTCAAGACAATTTTTCCAAAAGAATTCTCCAAGACACTTTCTCTAAAATAATTCCAAGTGGCACTCATTTCCTTCAAAAAATTTGTTGTGGATAATTTGTCTAATGAATACTTAGCCAATTTTCTTTAAAAAATTGCCTTTAACATTTTCCTAAAAGAATTCCCTTATTAGTTGTAGGTTTTTTGTCCAAGAGAATTGTCTTTACCAATATTTCTGAAAGAATTCCCTTGACAAATATAAAGGTGCAAAATTTGCTAAGTATGGAAACAACCCTATGAATTTTTAACATTTTCTCTATTCATCCTTATGACAAAAAAATTAGACCATAAAGAATAGACACAAACCTAATTATCATAATGTGAGCATTTCCTTTAGATGCTACCATATGTACAAATGTTGATAACATAATCCTATGTACTTAGCCATATCTTATCAAGATAACCATGTGAGAAAAAGCATTAAAAGTATGCACACAAGTCTTTTCAACTCAAAACCTTTGAAATTAATGCATGGTAGTACATGTTTCTTTTAACATCAATGACAATTCTTAAGACCTCAATGTCTATGCCCAACAATCTCCCCCTTTGTCATTGATGGAAACTCATCATCAGAATGACTTGACTCCTTTATCTTCATTATAATTTCTCCCACTTTGACATTAATGATAAAGATTCTCTATCATAATATGTCAACAATCTACTCTTTTCCTGGCATCTTGGTTGTTTTGATTCTTAGACCTGACAGGATAGAACACTTTGTGAGGAACTCCCCCTTAGGCAATGATACATTAGCTCCCTTGGCTACATGATTCTCCAAATTACCATTTATATAGCATTGGTCTAATGGACCAATCAATGATTGACATATCTCTATATAGATAGGCATAATGATCTAGAGCCAAAACACCTTTATCACCTCCTTTGTTATCACATAGCAAAGGGACTACAAATTTTTCACCAGACTATCTTTTCTCTAAATCCAGGAGTTAATAATGTGCCTTCAGTACTCCCCCTATATTTATTCCCTATCACTAGAAGCTAGTGATGTGGTGTGGGAGCCAGTACTCCTAGCTTCTCTCGTAGATACTCAAATTTCTCCTTGGGAAGAGGCTTGGTAAATATATCTACAATTTGGTCCTTTGTTGGCACATACTCAATTTTGATCTCTTGATCTGTAACCTTTTCTTTTATAAAATGATATTTGATAGATATATGCTTGGTTATGGAATGCACCAATAGATTCTTAGATATTTTTATGGAACTATAGTTATCATAAAATATGTAAATATGTTTTTAGTATTCTACCTTGATGTATCTAAGAGTTTTCTTCATCTACAAGACTTGGGTGCAACATGTTACTATTACTACATACTCTGATTCTACTATAGAAAGCATAACTGACTCTTGCTTTTTGCTCTACCATGACACAAGTCTATTTACAAGGAAGAATGCACCACCACTAGTGATTCTCTTGTCATCCACACTTCCTACCTAATCAACATCAACATATGTAATCAAAATGAGATATTCACTTGTAGGGTATCACAAACCATAGTCAATTGTGTTCTTGATGTATCTGAAGATTCTTTTCACAACATTGACTTGTGACTCCTTGAGAGCTTCTTAAAATATTACAACCATGTATACAACTTGTATGATGTTTATTCTTGATGTAGTTAGGTACAATAGGCTACCTATCATTGATCTATACATAGTATTATTCACATCAGGGGACTCATCTTCTTTTCTCAAATTTCATCCAATTATCATGGGAGTACTAACCAATTTGCTATCTTCCATTCTAAATTTCTTGAGCATCTCCTTTGCATACTTGGTTTGAGATATGAATATCCCTTCATTGGTTTATGTAATTTGTAGACTGAGAAAGAAACAAAGTTCTTCTAGCATAGACATTTCAAATTCACTTTGAATTTTTTTGTCAAATTCTTTGCACATATTACTATTACCACCTCCAAAGATCATATCATCTACATAGACAACAATAATCATCATATACTTACCTTTTAATCTAAAGTTTAAAAAAATGTCTGCACATCCTTTTCTGAAACTTTATTATTGTAGGTATTGATCTAATCTTGAATACCAATCTCTAGGTGCTTGTTTTAGACCATATAATGCCTTCTTCAGTCTATGCACATATTCTTCTTCATCCACTAGATGAAAACCTTATAGTTTTCCAATGTAGACTTCCTCTTATAATTTTACATTCAAGAAGGATGAATTTACATTCATTTTATATACTTTAAACTTATTATGAATAGAAAATGCCAAAAACATTCTTATGTCTTCCAGGGTCTAAGAACTAATTCCCATATTTTTTAATTTTCTATTTGACTAAATTCTTCTTCCATGGATTTTAACCAATTTTTATCCTTGATGGCTTCAATGAAGGTCTTAGGCTCAATTTATAAAAATAGAAAAAAAAATTACTTGCTCCTTATTCATTATATATCTTCTTCTAGTCTAAACTCCATTTTTTTTCCAATTATCTTCTCCTTGGGATGATCCTTTTGAACAAACTTTAGAGGTGCCTTTACAATATTATCTTCCTCCTTTTCACTATCTTCTTCTTTATTTTTTGCTCCTTTTAATTCTTCAATTTTGATCTCCTCATTAGTCTTAACTTGTTTAAATACTTCTTTGACCTTGACATTGATGATTTCAACTATTTTATGTAGCCTCTTATTATGACATACATAGGCTTTACTTTGAGTAGAGTGACCAAGAAAAATTATCTCATCACATCTTGACTCAAAGCTACCTAGTTTTTCCTCTTTTCTTCTGATGTAGAATTTGTTTCCAAACACTCTAAAGTACTTAACTGATGTAGGCTTTCCAAACCATAGTTAATATGGTATTTTATAACTTTTCACCCTCAGTTGAACTTTGTTCAAGATGTATACTATTGTTTGGACTGATTCTCTCCAATATCCATCAGATAGTTTGGCCTCTTTCAACATTGTTATGGCCATCTCCTTAATAGTCATATTCTTTTTCTCAATAAATTCATTTTTATATGGAGTTCTTGTAGTAGAGTAGTTAATTTTAATCCCATGTTTCTCACAATATTCTATGAACTCATTTGAGGTGAATTATCCACCTTTATCAGATCTCAAATATTTGATCTTTCTTCCCATTTCATTTTCAACCATGGCTCTAAAGATCTTAAATCTTTCAAAGTCTTGAGATTTGTCCTTCAAAAAGGTTACCCATGTAATTCTTCAGTAATCATCTAAAAATAACATGAAGTAATGAACTAATTTTGATCCTTTTATCTTGGCATCACCACAAAGATAAGTATGGACTAATTGTAGAGGCTTTGTAGTCCCATATTCTTTTATATGAAACTTGACCCTTGTTTTCTTACCTAATTGACATTCTCTACATGTAGTATATGTGGGTTTAGTTATCTTGGGAATATGTCTTACAAAATTATTCGAACTTAAATTGACTAGATTATCGAATTTGACATGTCCCATTATCATATGCCACAATTAGCTTTCGTCAACCTTTCCTATGAGGCAACTATTATTGTTTACCTCAACAAGATTGTAGATATTATTCTTAGTCTTTTCCCTTCTACAAATATTTTGATAGATTTATTTAGCTTGCAAATTTTGGCATCAAATATGACCTTATATCTATTGTCACACATTTGGATGACAATTAGTATATTATGATTTAGTCCTTTGACATAAATAACATCATGTGTAGGAAGCTTACCATAAATGTTTAAGGTTCCTTTTCCTTTGATTTTGACTATTTTGCTATCTCCCAAGTTGACAGTTCCTTCCTTACACTTGCTCAACTTGGTGAGCTTTATCTTATCACCAATCATGTGCTTTGAGCACCCACTGTCTATCACCCAATTTTTTTGTTCTTTGGCATGGAGTGTCATTTGAGCAATCAAGGATTGATTTTTCACTTTACACATTTTCTTGGGTCTCTCATATGTTCTTTTATTTTCTTTATAAGTGACTTGTGAACCTTTGTTCTTATTAATGGACTTGCCTTTATTTACATTGTATCCTTTCAATGTTACAAAGTTGGTCCTAAAATGCTTAGCTATGTGACCAAAATTATTACAATTGTAGCACATTAAACTTGAATCTATCAGAGGAGAAAATGATTTTCTACTTAAGAAATTAATTCTTCTTATAGGAACAACTTTACATTCAATGGCCCTATGACCAAACTAATTAAAGATGTATCAATAACTATAAAAGGATAAATAATACTTGTTTATAACATTTTTTGGTGCATTGTAATTAAATTTCATACTCCTTTGTTTCTTCAAGTCTATCACTTGAGCATATCCTTATTCATCTTTAATATCAGACCTTTTCCCAAAATCTATTCTCCTCACTTTATCTTTATTTGGATCATTCATAGTGTCCTTGCTGACCTTGTCTTTATTTACTTCTACTCCTCCTATTTTGAAATTATCATATAGGTTGGTCAATGTACTAGTTTATGAGCCATTTCCTTTCTCATATCCAAGAGCAAATATTTCATTTTAAGGATTTTGATCATTGATTAATTCATGAAGAATGTTTTATTCTTTTATAAACTTTAGAGATTTGTATATTTGACTTTTTTCCTTCTCAAGTTCTTTCCTCAAAGTTACTATTTTTGCCTCAAACTTCATGCATTCTTTGGATTTTTTTTATAGTTCCATCTTAACTACTACTTCTATTCTTGTAACCTCCTCAAGTTTAGCTTTTAGACTCACTATCATTTGATTAGATTTGTCAAGTTCCTTCTACCCAAGCTTCTTCTATTTTGAGATCTCTTTTCTTAGTTTCTCAATCTCTTTAAGAGCACAAACTATCTCACCTTGTAGATCAACTTCACCTTCCTCTTCTTATCCCAATCTTCATCTTCATCTTATTCTTGATTTATGGGACTGGATTCTTTTTCCATGAATAGGAATTATTTTCCCTTTGCTACAAAATCAGAGTCATGATCATCATCCAAACTATCACTATCACTACCCTTCATTGATTCATTTTGTATACACACCTTTCTTTCTCTTGAAGAGGTTTTTCCTTTTTACATAGTGAGTTTTCACCTTTTTGCTACTCTGTACTTGCTCAAAATTGTCCTTTTTATTATAAAGACATTTCGTAGTAAAGTTTCCTACCTTTCCATAGTTAAAGCATTTGAATATAGATTTCCTTTGTATTTTCCTGATCCTCTCTTTAATTTTATGAAAAAATTATCTTCTTCTCCATCAATCTCCCTAGAATTAGAAGTGGATATTTCTTCTTTTGCTTGCTTTGCTACTTTGAATACAACTTCTCTTTTAAACATGTCAGTATCTCCCATTCTCATCTCATAGGTTGTGAATGTTCCATGTAGCTCATCCACTGTGAGCTTGTCCAAATCTCTTACTTCTTCAATTTCAAAGATTTTGGATTCATATATTGATGGTATGGATCTCAAAATCTTATTGACAATAATTGACTCATTTATTATTTCTCTAAGTCCTCTGATAGCATTCACTATATCATCTACCCTGAAGAAGTAGTCAGAAATATTTTCCTCTTCATTCATCTTAAGACTCTCAAACAACCCTTTATATGTTAGTATGTCAACTTGATTCACCTTGACATATCCTTCATAGATGCTTTTTAACTTGTTCTAGATGCCTGTTTCACTCTGATAGTGCATAACTTTGACAAACTCTAAGTTTGACAATCCATAAAGAATAACATTATTTTCTTTGGAATTATTTTCATATGCCTTCTTAGAAAATTGATCAGTAGGAGTTATAGTAGGATCTATATATCCATTTACTATAGACATCCATACATCAAATCCTAATGAGGATAAATAAGTTTCCATCGTTATGCTCCAAAAGGCATAGTTAGGTCCATCAAAGAGAGGTGCTTTACTTAAGAAGGATCCTTCTTGACTAGACATTATGTTCACTAACCAGGATATACCTAAGCTAATTAAGCTTATTCCTAAGGAAACCTAGGCTATGATACCAATTTTTGAACACAACTATCTACTGAGAGGGGGGGTGAATCAGTAGATCAACTAAAACTAGTTGATTTAAACTTTTTAGAAGAGATATCAATTCATCTGCATATTAAAGAACAAATGTAGAGATCACACACACACACACAAAAGCATATTACACTATATTTATATGTGGAAAACTCAAAGGGAAAAACCATGGTGAGAATAGCTACTAGAATCTACTATTCTAATCCAACCTCATAGTTAAATCACCTCACTAGAAAAACCACACTAGCTATGTTCAAAGACACATATCCTTAGGAGACAACAATACCCTAACTGAGCACCAACTCAATTTTTTAGAAGGCACCAACCAATAAAAACTATAGAGCTATAACTCTAGTGTATAAGATAGATTCATGAAAGAATCTAGTTCTATTTCTTAGTTACAAGTCTATTCTATAACTACTTAATCTCTACATATTCTCTGTATGCTATTTCTTCCTCTCTGCTCAATATTTATACATTCTCTATGTTCCTTTTATTCTTATCTACTCAATCTCTATCTTTCTAAATTTCACTCTATATCTACATACATCTTGAGTTGACATACTTCAAGTTTCTCTAATAACACCTTTCTCATTTATGATAATAGTAGTAGCGAAAAATCCCATCACAATGTTCAAGATGTTGTATATGTATAGATAATAATTCTAGGGTTTCACATCTTAAATTACATTCACACTTCAACTCCCCTTTACTTGTTCTCATTCACTATGACTTTGACATATATGCTTTCCCATGTCTTAGTTTATGCAACACACTACAATGGTCAGGTCTCTTTACTATGTTTGGCAACTATTAGATTCAAGTCATTAATATGTTGTTTTTTTAATGAATGATTGATTGGTTGAATTTATCAATCTTAGGCTCCATTTAGACCTTTCAAGCTAACCATTTATCTAGTCATGGCTTTAAATGATGATTTGTAATATCCCCTTCCAATAGAGATATATGAAAGACACAAAACTCTGATACCAAAGACCAAAGTTCTGATACCACTGTAATATCCCCTTCTAAACAGGAAATATAGCAACACAAAAAATCTGAACCAAGATATAATCGTTGTTGAATAAACTCAGAAAGATCACAATAATATAGTCTCTTAATAACAAATTACAGATTGTATCACTTGGCTTTCTGAATTATTACAATTGCAGTCATCTAATATGCATATAAATATGAAATACAGTCTTGAAAACCCTGGCTTTGCAAATCTGGAAGTGCAAATTGAGTTCTGGGAAGTCTCGGCCCTTCTGTGTCGACACACAGTCGCCGTCGTCGGTCGATATCTTGCCGACGTCGGTCTCTGCCGGCCGGATTTCTGCCGACGTCGGTCTTCAGTCGACCGATGTCGGTCACTGAAACCCTCTGTCTGCCGAAGTCGGTTCCTGCACTGATCTGTACGAACCCGTACGGATTCTGTACGGCCGCAAATTAAGCACAACTTCCCTGTTTTCAACCCCTGATCTGAAGATATATGTCTCTAGCACAGTAGATCTCTAGCTGTATAATTTATTGAATCAAAACATAAAGCAATAAATACCTGGAATATCTATGATAACTTCTGTGTGAGGTTATCTCTCAAACCTGAAATTCTGTAATAACTTCTGGATGAATCTATCTCTCACTTTGGCAATAGATCAGCTGATATTCCACAGCCTCTTAATTGCACACACTGAAGAGGGAACGTTCTCCAATGCAAATGGAATCCTTGAACCCTAGGCTCAGTCTTCACAGAAGAAATTCTCAAAATCAATATCAATATTCAATAGCATAATCAACAATGGCCTCCATGAGAAACCCTTATACCCTCAAAAGATGTGCTTGCCCTAATTAGGGTTTTCTTAAATTAGAATTAGGGTTTCTAATTAAAATTAGGCTAAATAATTAATATTTGATTAAATCAATCAAATATTAATATCTCCCTCAATACATGTCAGATCGATGAATCGATCGAAGCTAGTGAATCAGGGAGTGATTCTGCACATAACCATACCACAATAACGGCGCTCCGCTGCATATCAAATATCCCTAAAAAGTAGGAGCTCAGGCCAAATGTGTCTGAAATACCCTGAATGAAAGTCAAATGTAGAAATCTTGTGAATCAAAGTCGAGCCAAGCTCCATTATGACCCTCTATCCATCCTATTAGCCTACGAAGGTCGCATAATAGGCTAACCATGAACTCAGAACATGTCACCTAAAAAGGGGGACATGACAATCCGCCCCTCCTGAAATTGCTTGCCCTCAAGCAATCACTGTATGACAAATCAATCAATCCACCTGGATCCCAAATATAATTTTGACCTCCACCACTGTCAATTAACACGACCCCCATGCCATGTCCATCCCAACTTTCATGTAATGGTGTCACATCATCTCTAGTACTAAGATAAGCACTCCAACATCCAATCCATAAATGAAAATCAGCAAGCAAACTCCTTACCTGAATAATATATGAAACAGGATAGTGAAGACTAGAAATAGTAATATCATCATCAACCTGTGATCCGGCTGTAACAGAAAGTTGAGTCCTCACCACATGTGACAACTCCTGAACTGAGCTCACCTCAAGACCAAGCTCGTCCTCGTACCTCTCCTGTACTGGTGCCAATGTGCTCTTGGCATCACCCTCTATCATGTTATGTGGTATAGGTACCTCCATCCGATGAAAAAACATATATCTGAAGCTGCTGCCCCGTATTGCCTTAAGAATATGTGTCGTCCCATCAACATTAACGAGAACCTCCATGTCCTTGAGACGAAGAGTAACTTCCTCAAATGAATGAAGCCACTTCATACCCAAGACTAAGTCTATATCCCCCATGTTTACCACATAATAATCAGCGTTGAACTCATAGTTGTTCAAGCGCAATGGGAGATCTCTAATCATACGCTCACACTTAAGAGTGTGACCATCAGCTACCTTAACTCTGATGCCCTCAAAACCTTCTGTAGTGAGTCCACGCTTCTCCACAAACCTAGCATCTATGAAATTGTGAGTGGCTCCTGTATCAAGAAGGGTGATAACCTTCTGCCCTGCCAAAACTCCACGGAGTCTGAATGACTCATCTGACTGTATGCTGGATATGCGGACCTCCTGTAGGTGAAGCTCTAACTCTGCCTCTACATTAGGCCCTGAAGCCTCTGCCTCTGCCCCCTCAGCACTGTTATGCTGTTCTGAATCCTCAGAATCTGACTCCTCATAATATATCCACATCATACGATTCGCCTTGCCCTTAGGCCTCAAAGGACAATCGTGATGGATATCATATGGTCCCTTGCAGTAGAAGCAAAGCTTCTTCCTGCGTAGATCATTAAGCACCTCACGATCCAAAGGTGGTGCTGCTGGATTGGCCTTTGAATCATTTTTAACTCTGGATTTATCTATGTTAAAATCTGGTCTCTCCGTATCCCCGTGGGAGTGCTTATGGTCTCTAGAAGAAGAAGTACCTTTGGTGTTAAATTTATTGGATGGGGCTGCCATCTCCATATCACGTGCCTTCCTCATAGCTACCTGTAATGAAGGAGGATCAAAGGCTTTGATCCAACCCCTCAATGGCTCTGTCAATCCCTCTATAAAGAGAACTACCAATCTACGCTCTGAAATATTGGGTACCATGACTGCTAATCTCTGAAACTCACCAATGAAGGACTCCAAGCTACCTGTTTGTCTCAACTGTGCCAGATCTCGGAAGTAAACCTCGGGATCTCTCCTGTCAAACCGCTCAACCAATCTATCCACAAAGTCCTGGTACTCTGTCACTTGATTATGCTGAAGTGTTACCATACCATGGTACCACCAATCATGTGCTACTCCATCTAAGTGCAAAGTGGCGTATTTGATGGCATCTATCTCTGACATTGGTCTCAACGCCAAAAAGGTGTCAAGCTTATGAACCCAAGCTTGCGCTGTCATCTTACCGCTGCCGTCAAAAGTAGTCAAAGAAAGCTTACCAGTAGCCTTCTGTAGCTCACTGAATTGGACTCTAGGTCTCCTGTCCTGTCTAGCCAATCTATAGTGCTCTCTCCTCAAATTGACAAAACGATCAAAGGTTGTTCTCTCCTGGATATGAGGAGGTAATAAGTCCCACTCATCATTTGCAGCCATGTAAACATCTGCAAATGGAGAATTCCCTGCCTCCTCATCTGCTGGTACCTCTGGTTCTTCTTGAATAAATGAAGGGCGTGTAGGTCTATCCGCTGTCCTGGAGTGAGTCTGTTGTGGTCTCTGATTAACCTTAGCACTCCTATCATCTCTTTGGTCCCTGTTCTGTCCATCAGGTGCATTCATTCTCTCTATCATGGTCATAAGTCCCTGTAGTGTCTGAGTCATCTGCTATTGGCTTATCATCATAGCACGCTGAAACTCTCTGGTGGCCTGATCAACATCATACCTGTGGCCCCTGGGTGGGCTGCCCTCACGTCTGTCACTCATGATGATCGGTCTCTGATCTAACAACTGGATACCTTCAAGCAAGGCTCGGCTGCGTGTGTTATACCTGTGTGGTCCCAACTCTTGTGGCTGCATAAGATCTATAGACCCTCAGGCTGGCAGGGTTTAGCTCTGATACCACTGTAATATCCCCTTCCAATAGAGATATATGAAAGACACAAAACTCTGATACCAAAGACCAAAGTTCTGATACCACTGTAATATCCCCTTCTAAATAGGAAATATAGCAACACAAAAAATCTGAACCAAGATATAATCGTTGTTGAATAAACTCAGAAAGATCACAATAATATAGTCTCTTAATAACAAATTACAGATTGTATCACTTGGCTTTCTGAATTATTACAATTGCAGTCATCTAATATGCATATAAATATGAAATACAGTCTTGAAAACCCTGGCTTTGCAAATCTAGAAGTGCAAATTGAGTTCTGGGAAGTCTCGGCCCTTCTGTGTCAACACACAGTCGCCGTCGTCGGTCGATATCTCACCGACGTCGGTCTCTGCCGGCCGGATTTCTGCCGACGTCGGTCTTCAGTCGACCGATGTCGGTCACTGAAACCCTCTGTCTGCCGAAGTCGGTTCCTGCACTGATCTGTACGAACCCGTACGGATTCTGTACGGCCGCAAATTAAGCACAACTTCCCTGTTTTCAACCCCTGATCTGAAGATATATGTCTCTAGCACAGTAGATCTCTAGCTGTATAATTTATTGAATCAAAACATAAAGCAATAAATACCTGGAATATCTGTGATAACTTCTGTGTGAGGTTATCTCTCAAACCTGAAATTCTGTAATAACTTCTGGATGAATCTATCTCTCACTTTGGCAATAGATCAGCTGATATTCCACAGCCTCTTAATTGCACACACTGAAGAGGGAACGTTCTCCAATGCAAATGGAATCCTTGAACCCTAGGCTCAGTCTTCACAGAAGAAATTCTCAAAATCAATATCAATATTCAATAGCATAATCAACAATGGCCTCCATGAGAAACCCTTATACCCTCAAAAGATGTGCTTGCCCTAATTAGGGTTTTCTTAAATTAGAATTAGGGTTTCTAATTAAAATTAGGCTAAATAATTAATATTTGATTAAATCAATCAAATATTAATATCTCCCTCAATACATGTCAGATCGATGAATCGATCGAAGCTAGTGAATCAGGGAGTGATTCCGCACATAACCATACCACAATAACGGCGCTCCACTGCATATCAAATATCCCTAAAAAGTAGGAGCTCAAGCCAAATGTGTCTGAAATACCCTGAATGAAAATCAAATGTAGAAATCTTGTGAATCAAAGTCGAGCCAAGCTCCATTATGACCCTCTATCCATCCTATTAGCCTACGAAGGTCGCATAATAGGCTAACCATGAACTCAGAACATGTCACCTAAAAAGGGGGACATGACATGATTATTCATATTGTCTTTGGAACTAATCACTGTTTGTCTTGAACCGTTAGATGTATGCACTATTTTTACTTTTGAAATAAAATCATCGATATCTCTTACATTAACCATCAATATCTTTATTTCATATCAATATATCCTATAATATTGGTTTACTTTCACTCCTTTCAATTGTCTTAGACATGCTCGATATTGATCTTTATCTATATGCCTTTAGGGAGTTTGTCATGAAAGCCTTTTGGCTTTTCAAATTGGCCTTGTGTCCTTTGTAATTGTCCTTCAGAACTTTCAAGTGTCCTTTCTCTATTATAAATATCCTTCAAACAAATTTTTATGGTATTTTTGTCAAGGTGCTCTTCAGGACAATTTCCACTGACTTTTTATCAATGTGCCTTTCAAGACAAATTTTGTGGGCTTTTTGTCAATGTACCCTTCAGGATAATTTCCCTAACAAAATGTTTAAATGACTTTTGGGTGTTTCAAAATTAACTTCATTTATTTTCTCATTTCTTTCATAACTTTTGTGTAGGACACATACCCTTCAAAACTTTTCCAATGGTCTACATACCCATTGGGTTTTTTGAAAAGATCCCTTTGGAAGCTTTGAATGGTCAACTTATCCTTTGATATTTTGAAAATATCCCTTCAAAAGATTTGAATGGTCCACTTACCCTTCAAACTTTTTGAAAATATCAATTTGGAATTTTTGAATGATCCACTTGCCCTTCAGACTTTCTAAAAATATCCCTTCAAAAATTTTGAATGGTCCACTTGCCCTTCAGACTTTTTGAAAAGATCCCTTTATAATTTTTGTTTGAGACAATTTTTTTGAAAGAATTGTCCAAGACACTTTCTCTGAAAGCATTCCAAGTGGCACTCATTTCCTTCATAAACTTTATTGTAGACAATTTCTTTGATAAAGACTTAGCCAATTTTCCCCAAAAAATTGCCTTTAACATTTTCCCACAAGAATTTCCTTGTTAGCTATAGGATTTTTATCTAAGAGAATTATCTTTACCAATATTTATGAAATAATTCCCTTGATAAATACAAAGGTGAAAAATCAACTAAGTATGGAAATAACCTTATGCATTTGTAGCATTTTCTCTATTCATCCTTATGATAAAGAACTTAGACCATAAAGAATAGACACAAACCTAATTATCACAGTCAACATTTCCTTCAGATGCTACCATTTTTGAAAATGTTGATAACATCATCCTATGTGCTTAGCCATATCATTTCAAGATAACCATGTGAGCAAAGGCATTCAAAGTACACACACAAGTCTATTCAACTCAACACCTTTGACATTAATGCATGATATCACATGTTACCTTTGACATCAATGACAATTATTTAGACCTCAATGATTATGTATAATAAGTATTTATTGTGTGATTTTCTTTGTAATACCATGGATAGGACCTGACATTCCTCATAAAACCACCATATTTTAATATTTCTTTATGTTGTTTCTTGCCAATGCTATTTTGGCATCCTTTGGGTTTTTATTTTGGTTAGTTGATTTATAAGAAGGCTCCCTCACTTTTTTTTTCGATTACTCATTAGCACCATCATGGGTTTCTCTTTTATGAGTTACTTTTTAAGACCACAAATAAGACCCATCCATCCTTGTAAAATTACCATTTTATCATTTCTTTTCTATAATGTGTTCTGTAATGGTTACAAGTTCTTGATGCTTGTTCTCAACTTTCACTTTTATTTCTTTTATTAGATGAAATTTGTACAACAATCTATGTTATCAAGTTTTCCTCCATTTCGCTCATTCTTATGATCAGGAATCACACTTTACTATCATTGTACCCCTATTTTTTTCCTTTGTCACATTTGTTTTGTAATTTGAATTAGTTTATAAAGTTACATGTGCCATTCCTCTTGATTTCCCCTTCCTTTCACTTTATATAGGATAAAACAAGGTTGAAGTCAAGATAGAACTTTTATTTCACCTTGATTTATGAGACTCTTATACCCCATGATATTTTATTTTTTCTCTCTTAGAAACCTTGTCCCAAGTTTTCAAATGAAATTTATCTTTAGCACCCATGTTCAGTTTTTAGATCCATATAGTCTAGGAATCTAAAAAAATCCATCAAGAAAATTAAAATCCAAATCATTTGAAATAAAAGGTAATGGTATCTAAAAGGTAACATATAAATCTCAAAACTCAAATTCACACCGAAAGACATGATTACAAACACATATCCTATCTCCAATTGAAGCTCAAACTCCACAGTTAGCTTCACATAAAGCCAAAGTCCTTTGAGTTGTAGTAGGCTAGTAGATTGGAATAGGGGATTTCAAAAAAAAATCTATGGTACTACCTAATCTCTCATACAAGTACATAATCTTCATATTAGATCAATGACTCTGTAAGGGGTCCTAAATAATGGGTAACACATTATGGGGAGGTACATCCATTTTAATTTTCATGCATTTATCCTTCATGAGATGATCTATATACTCTATTTGCTTACCTAAGACTTGTGTGGCTAAGATAAGTTCTTCAAAAAATTTAAATTCAAAAGTCCTCTTGTTTTGAAAAAACTAATTTGAGTGTCTTGGATTTGATAAAGAGTTTTCTCTACATTGGTTTTTACTTCATTATCCCCTCCACCCATTTCATTTCCTCCCTCACCCCCTTGATAGACAAACTATGACTCCAAATATGTTTTCCCTCTTATTTATTTCCTTCTTCTTCACCTCTTAAAAACATGTTAGCACTACTTTGTTTTAGTTTTATCTATCCTTAGAGTGAAATAACATGTTTGAGCAACTATGGATTTATTTCTTTACACATTCACTTTACATTTACTAGACTTAATTTAATTTCCTTTTACCATTTATCATGGTTTTGTTGTCCTATTGTCATAAACACCTGAGTTCATACCATTTTTCCATTGTTGAGTGAGATATGGATTATTACTACTCACTCATCAATGTTGTTTTACCATTTTATTTTTATTTCTTTTTTTTTACCATGATTTGTTTATTTTACCATACTATATGATATGTATCCTTAGTTTAACTTGGTGAGTTTGCCTTTCTTACATAAGGATAACTTGTCTAAGTTTTTTGGTCTTTAGTAATCTTGGATTTTTGGTTACCCAATTTATTCTTGTTATTTGACTTGGTCATTTGGTCTAACATAACACTTGTCACCCCAACTTAACAAATTTCCCAATTACATCCCATCCTCATAACACCAGTCATATTAGCTTTTCTTGCATTTGTTTATTTTTTCTTTTTCATTTTATATTCTTGGGTTTGTTGAAAGTAGTCTCTGTACCCTAGACAATCAAAACTAACAACACAATATACAACCATCTTGTGATAAAGGTAAGTCATGGTATGCATCACATTTACTTTTTAGTTGTTTACTTTTCCGTCATTTACTTTTTAGTCATTTACTTTTTAGTTATTTACTTTTTAGATTATTTTCCCTTTCAATCATTTACTTTTAGTTATTTTTTCTTTAAAATACTACAACTTTTTTAGCATCAACATTGTGTGTTACTATGTTATTTCTCAAAGCAACATCCCTTGTTACACCTTAATGACATGTGATGAGCTTCGAGTGGAGAGTATTTATACACATAATATTTTTAATTTTTTATCAATTACTAATGCTTTACATCTTAAAAGAACCTATTGAGACTTGATATATCTGAGTGTATGCCTTAAGGGGTGCACTAGGAAAAGGGTGGGTAGAAATTTAGTGATTTTTAGGTTTGTTGTCCCTTATTTCCACATTATTACCAATCCAATTAGATTCCAAAACCATTCCCTAAGTTATTTCTCCTTCCTTGAGTATTCCTCTAGTTTTTTCCTCTTTCCATACCTCCTTTCTTGTATTAAAATCCTTTTTGACTATTGGTTGTGCTGGGTTGACTAGGTCAACCCAATACAGTTTAGGGATATTCTTTACTTTCTTGGTTTATTATCCTTTCGGCCAACCTAGCATAGACCTAGTAAATTATCCTAAAAAACACACTAGGTAGACTAGGCCAACCCTATACAACCAACATTCCCAAAATGATTTAGGGAAAGATCCACACACACACACACACACACACACACACACACACACACACACACACACACACACACACACACACACACACACAGATATATATATATATATATATAAGATAATTTTGGTCATTACTCATATATGCAATCAAGATTTACTATTTTCTCATGCTTCTTCACAATCTACTCTTCCACCATTCTACTTGAGGAGACTTAGCTTAGGTTTCTTATTTTGGAGAATCTAGTCTTGTGGATAAGTCTTGGATGCTTTGGCATTTCTTAATGACCCTTAAAAACCATAAAAACCTCTTGTAAAGCCCCTTTAGATAAGGGAGAGATTGAGTCTCAATGGGTTCACATTCAAGTAGGTATATTCTAACTTTTTTCTCCTCTCTTTTAATAAATAGAAGTAGCATAAGTGTTATTTTGAATAATATTATCTTTTATATTTTATGAATTAGGGTGTTAATAATAATTATTTAAATTTAAATTCCCTATACACATTTTTTTATTTATTCTAACCCCCCACTTTGTGCTAAAATCTTTGGTGAGCACTAAATTAGATTTTGCTTTCTTATTATTAGAATAGAGTGAATGTTTTAAACCTTGGGACTCCATTAGGGTTATTTCATGATTGTGTTATATTGTAGGCTTTAGAACCCTTTGTAACATGATATGTTGTGATAAGTGATACAATTGATCCCCTAATCAGGTCTAGAAGATCCCCATATTGGTCATGCTCTTGTTTAATAAGTGTATCCCAATCAGAAGTGTGGGTGTGATCTATCTTATCTGATCCAAGATTAATTCATAGACACGATGAATTTATTATTGCATACACTATCATTCTATAGGATAGAATGTTTTTGAGGTTTTTTAATGATGTCTCCAAGGTGATCAAGGTGGTTGATGAGGTGTCATGTGTGTTAGATTGACAATGACAAAGTGTGTTTCAATGTTCTTGCATGGTTATTCAATGTTTAACTTAGATAGGAAATTTATGGATGCTATTGATGGTATGGAAATGTTTCATATACCCTATGGTATGTTATGACTACTTAGAGTACTTATAGAAGTGAAAATAGTTCATTAGAATAGTCATATGAATGTCTAAGCTCAAGTAGTCATGTTGACAAATAAGAATGAGTGAATAGATTGATGACATCATATTTTGCATGTGTGAAGTTTTCATGAGCATATTTATATATGGATATATTTTCCCATGTGAGGAGATCATATGGTTCAAATTTTAGGTCAGAAGGTTGATCATATAAAATATTATTAAGGTGAAAAGTTAGCTTCTCAAATAGAGTTCTACAGTGCTCACTAAGTTTCTATACTTAGCTAAATTTTGAAGAGGATATATATGGATAAAATTTAATCATATCACAAATATAATGGTAAGTATTTACTCTAATAATATAAGGATCTAATGGCATGGATAAAATTTAAATGGTCAAGATTGTACGCACTAGTGATTATGGTTAAAGTTCATTAGGTTGGCTTTTACGCTTGGTCATGCACTTAACTATCAAGCCAAGTCCGTTCTAAACTTGGTGGAACTAGGAATGAGGGTAGTAAGGTCTATAATATAACATTTAATCATATTATGGCATTGACATTAGTTTCACACAAGGTGCAAGCCTTGTGTACTCACCCAAAGTGCAATAATGAAAGGATTGAGCCTGTGTTGGGCTAGTTAGAACATGATACAACTAAGATTTCAATGGAAATTAATCATCAGATTAAAGGATCTAGTTGGAATTTAGATGCTAGGATATTCACCAAAATTTCATAAGAATGATCCTTCTCAATGGCTCCACTCTATGGGTGCAAGTCTAAACATGGCTAGGCAAGGATCTTAGTGACACAGGATGTGGGAATGACCATCTGGCTCATTTAGTTATTTAGGCAAATCAAAGGGATGGATTAGGTTTAATTACTCATCCTTAAGGTAGCATTATAGGCACAAGTATTATAGCCTTTGTGCATTTGGGTTTTGGTACTTAGATGCTTTATAGGTGAGTTAAGGTCACTATATGGCACAAAGATGCCATTAGCGACCAAGGGTGAACCTTCATTTCATAATACATTCAATAAATAACTAAACATTACTCAATGAAATCTAACTCATAAGCATAGCATTGTACAAACCAAAAAACATAGATCAACACATCATTTCTTTAATAACTTATAGATCAATAGTAAAGTTTAATAAAAAGAAACATAACATATGCTCTTCCTAACTCTATTCATGCCCAATGGCTCATAAGTGAACTTGGGGTATACATTCAAAATTCTTAAACTAATATGTAGAATATAAATATTAATGGTTAATTCTCTATTTCACTAGAGCTTCACTACCTTGGCTACCTCTCTTGATCTTCAAATTCAATCCTTTTTTTAAAGGTGAATGGGCATCTTCTACTAGGTAGGATGGGTGCATGCCAAGTGATGAGTTATCACGAGTCTGTTGACTCCACTACACAACCTAGGTCAGAAAAGTGCATGTTTTATGTTGAGATATCACTTGGGGTAATTATATGACCTACTCCACTCCTCTAATATCCATGCTTCTTGAGACACCACATACAAGTATTGGTAGGGGTGTCTTTATGTAAGTTAGCACCATGCAACTACCTACCAACTCACATGAGATCCATGGAGACTTCTCTAGTTTGTGCCAAGCTATAATAATCTATCATGGTTCATGTAATGGTACAAAAGAGGACCTAATATTACCCCATACAAAATTACTAGTCCACCTCAGACTAGGATTTTAGCACCTTTGATGTATATAACTCAAGCATACCCTACTCTAGATCTACCTTGAAGTTTTCAATGCCCTAAATAGCACCTTTAATTTCTTAGATGGAACAATCTACTTTAACTGAGGTATACTCAAGGGTAAGCACATCCATGCTTTCTAGTTCCTTCATGAAGGCCTCAAGCCTTTCCTTTGCTCATTTAACTCCACCATCTAAAATCTCCCCTTACTCACTGGCCTTTGTTTGAAAGGCATAGAAGATCACATCCAAGTATTTCTCTTGAGCCTTTAATTGAGTGCTAAGGGAGTTGACCTTGGCTATTATTTTCATATGCTCAGTATTGGTTACCATGAAATATTGTTAAAATAATTCATCCTTCTCTTCCTTTACCTTCTTGAGGCATGCATTGATCACTACTGCTTGTTTGGTGAAGTTGAAAAATATCATGTCCGCTTCCTTTAAGCTTTATTCAATTTTAGTGAAGAGGTCCTCCACCACTTCCAACTTTCTATTTAACTCTCCTCATAAAGCCTCACAGGGGTCTTGTATCTCTTCAAGCACCAGCCTCATCTTTGGTATCATATTCCTTCATCCCAGAGGTATTGTTGTACAGACTTATTACCTAGTTAATACCATATTCTTTAGTTTTATTAACATTAATTTTCAACCCAATGTGTGTATGATTTTCAAGGATGTTAGCATTATATATGCATTATTGATTCATAGATTAACTTTCTTTACTAGTTGTAGTACAATGAAATTTTATTGAATTTATCAGATAGTTATACTATGAAACTATTATAAAAGAAATACAAAAATACTTCACACTTATGAATCACACATGCATCACACTTTATATAATCAAAATAATAATGAAATCAGTTTACACAACACACTTAACTAAAAAGGGTTAGGATCTTCACTACAACTCCTTTCAAGGGGGCCCTTCCTTGTTTAGAACTGAGTTCCAATCCTTTTTTGAGAGATTTGCAAAAGCTTCTTATAGAATCAAAATTTTCATTACTCAGATTTATAGAAATTAAATATTGCTATAGAAGATTACAATATTCAAAATTCAATGACTTCTATAATTTTAATATTATGTTATCAGCTCTCTAACTATTAACCTGATTGAGGTTATGACATTAAATATAGAAGGTAGTTTATTGGCTTTTAACCAAAAACACTAAACTAGGAAAAAATTAAAATATTTAAGAACTACCCCAGTCAATTTCAGGTGGTTAGTAACTGAAGTTACTTTTTTTAGGCCTGACTAGGTTAAGGACAATGTATATTATTTTTTTATTTTACCTTTTTTGGTCTCATTCCCATTGTCCTTATCTTTCTCATTTTTGGTAGCACATCCAAGTTTCCTCATATGTGGGGAGTCCATAAAATAGTTATAGTCATTTCCAATCATTCATTTGATTCCCAAGATATCTTTATGTGTCATTAATATATGATCACAATAATGGTTATATTTTGTATAATGGATATGGGTAACTTGTAGGTGGAAGCCTACAGTTACTATGGGAAATTTGTAGTGGCTACGAGGAACCTATAGGTGGAATCCTATAGTTGATGTGGGAAATCTATAGTGGTTATGGGTAACCTATAGGTGGAAGCCTATAGTTTCTATGGGAAACTTTTAGTGTTTATGAACAACCTATGGTTTCTATGGAATCTTAAATTTGCTATGGGAAGCTTGTAAGTGTTGTGCCCAAACAAGATTTTTATGGCTTAACATTACCCTTTAGGTTTTTGTTAAATAAAGTTACATGAGTATAATCTAATCAAATAAAAATCATCATTAATTCATAACATAACACACACACACACAGATATATATATATATATATAACTATGCACACACAAAATCATAAATTCATTCATTTATTTATATGAGTCATGGATGGTTATGAGTATTTACATAGAAAAAGTTATATACTAGGTATGGATGAGGGTATAAAATAGAGCAATTGGTGGCCTCATCACACCCCCTACTTAACTTCTTTCTCAACCTCGAGTGAGCTTAGAATGCATTTTAAAACCAATTTTTTTCTAAAATCTAGGGGTTCAGTGTATCCTGACCCTTCAAGGAAATAGAATCCTTTAGCATCATCAATGTTCTCATATCTTTTCTTCTCAGCCTCTTTCTCAACTGCAACATTTCCCTTCTAGTTAGGGATTAGGAACCAAAACAAAGGAGGTTGAAACATTAATCCCAATGATTTTACTCTTCTCTTTCTGATAAGCTCTCTCTCTCTCTCTCTCTCTCTATATATATATATATATATATATATATATATATATACACCCTATGTATGGTCTCCCTAAGGTTTTGAGGGTAATAAGGTTCCTTTATTTTTAAAGCATCAAAGAGTTCTTCCCATCTGTGAGAACAAGAAATAAAAAATTTCTTTCCATCTCCTTCCATAAGTCTCAAATAATGATTCTAAACTTCTACTTGTTTCCTTATGACCCATGATTTTGGAGTACCTAAGTTCATGAAGGAGATCCATTCTTCTATTACATCATATAAAATTATGTAATTCACCCCTAATCATCAGGGTAGCTTCTTTTTATTTTTCTTGGTACTCCTCCACCTGTTTCCTTCTTCCTATTTCATTAAGGACATATGAATAAAATGCATTCAATTGGACATCACCCAAGTATATATTTGGATTCCAATCTACATCACTGGGTACAACATATTGATGTATGTAAAACTCATTTAACTGAGCGTGGAGATTAGGGTCAACATGTCTATAAAATTCAAAGAAATATTTAGGGTCACAAATCATGTAGCACTGATCATTACAGTTCCTATCACATCTAAATTTAATCCATATTTATTCTAAGTAGATATCATACACCCTTGAAGGTGATATGTACTCCATTAACATTTTATTGGTTTCATGCATTTTATTAATCTTTTCCTTTAGATACTTAATCCTAGTTTCATCCATTTCCAATTTTTATTTTAAGTCATCTTGTTATTCTCTTGTTTCAACATATGCCTTTAAATCTTTGTACCAACTCCTTGTAATAAGTTTCATCATCAACAAATTTTTCCTTAAGAAAATCTAGGAGGTCATCAATTTTTACATGCATTGTAGTTGAAATATCCACATCAATAACTTCTTCTATTGTAGTGGTTTTTACAGTGGGCAGAGGAGGAGGAAATCTATTGTATAAAGTTACCAAAGTTAGAGAATAATCTTCTATTGATTCTTTTGAGGGTATATTAATATTATTTGTGGGAAAGGTAGATGAATTTGTTGTAGCTTCCTACAAGGAAGTTGTTGCAGGTCCCTCCAATAGCCTTTCTCTTTCCATAGATGGTTCTACAAACTATGCTACCCCAAAAAGTGTTGCTATGCCTCTCTTACCTTTCAAATATATTATCTCATTCCTCAACCTATATATTTATCTCATAGCTTGTTTCAAAGTTTGGGACTCTTGGTCATGAGGAACTATCCCTTGTTCTACTTCTTCCTCCATAGTCTTTTCTTCAATCAATTCATCTTCTATTGTAGGATGATCTATCATTCTTCACTCTTATTCTATGTACCTAATGTGTCTGAGGAGATCCATGTCTTCCTTAATGAATCTAGATGGATTGGGTGACTATACTTCTTCCTTGGAAGATTCCTCTTTAGTAGACCATTCATCAATCTCAAACCTATCAAGGGTCTTTTAAATATTGAGCTCTTTCTTTCCCTTTTCATCCTCACTAATATTTATGGGTGAGGAGGCTATAGTTTTCTTTTTTTCTTAATTCTCTAATATCTCCTAGGAGGAGGTCTCCTTCTTCTTGATATAGAAGATGTATTTTTTTTAGTTTTCATATTTTTTTTAGGATGAGTAGATATTGGAACTTGTTCTTCATGTGCAGTAGTTGATAGAAGAATTTACTCTTGCTCTGAATGAGCCATGGTGGAAGGATCAATATTTGGTGAGGAGGTAGTGGGAATAATAGGAGCAAGAATATTCTACTCAACTTGTGTGGGTGGGTTGTCCACCTCTATGTCATTAGGAGGTAGGACTAGTTACCTTCTTCCTTTTTTCCCCATATCAATTTTAGATGGTCCCTCAGTAGCTATGGGATATCTAGTATCATTAGTGCCTATATCATCTTATTATGCAATCTATTGGGATTTTTCTTCATTATTTCCCTCTTCTTTCTGAGGTTTAACATTCCCTAAGGTTAGAAATTGTTCCCAACTAAGGTTATCTCTAACAATGTTTATTCTATGTTTAGTTATCAAAAATATTAGGCCATGATGAGATAGGGATTTTTCAATCCCCTTCTAGTACTCTTTGATCATCCTTTTTATAATGTTCCATAGGTGATTTGGAATATCAATGGTTCTATCATGCCTTAAGTAATTAAAATTTTTAAACTAAAGATTATAAATTAGAGAGTACCTTCATTCAGAGGTCATATATTTGATGATGTATGAGGTTATTTCCCTTTAGGCTTTAGGTAGGCCGAGTATCTCCACACCACCTTTCTTTACTACTAGCCTTTCATCTCCTTGATAGAATTGTTGTCTAGCTTCTTGACCATTAGGTTTGTCTTGACAGTTTTATCCAATTCATGGTAGCCCAATTGCATGGCTTACTAGTTATTTAGTAAATGGAAATGTGATGTCATGTATAGTGGCTTGATCTATTGTAAAGGATTATATAAATTCCCTAGAAAAGGGTTCTCAAAAATGCTGAAATTTCTCAAAATAAGTGGTCCAACCAACTCTATTTAAGATATCCCAACTAGCTAGGTATCCTTGAAGTTGGCTATGATCTATGGGTTCCCTTCTCACAACTGACCCTCTCATTTTACTAAGTTTAGAATTTTATAAATACTTTCAATTAGTAATTGGAAACACACTCTATTTAGCTTCTAAATTTATACCTATTACAAATTAGGGTTTTTTTAATAATAGTGATTTATAATTTCAAGTTGTAGGTTGTAGGTTATGGCATGCTTTGGCTTTGTGTGAATGGGTGTACTTGTAATGAAAAATAATGAAAGTGGTTATTTTCTCTATAGGTTATTATGATGGCATTATGTTATCTAATCCTACATGTATAGATCTTGTAGTGCATGGTATTATCACCCATAACATTCTCACATTCCCACATGAGTTGTCACTTGTCCCCAAGTGACATGGGATGAGTAGGATGAAAGAGATAGGATGGGATCATGATTAGGGATATAAGTGTGGGGTGAGACATCATCATCTGGGTTGAATTGTGAGTTAAGAGGTATTAATGAATGATGTGTTAATTAATTAATATGCTTTCAATATCATACATTCTATATTAAAATAATAAATACTCTTCTATGATCAAAATATACAATGTACCTTTTTAATGGTTTGCCTAAGATTATGTCAAGGATTTGCATGTGAGTGTTTTCATATGATTGGTTGATAGAATGAAATAATTATGTTGGTATTTATGAATGGATTGAATTGGGCCCCTATTGATTAATTATGATATCATAATATGTTAGGTATCCATAATTCCCTCAACTCGCCTGCATGTCATCATGACAACTTGCATAGAACTGGAATAGGAGTCTTGGAGTTGGATGAGAGATCATTTCCCTCCTACCACTAAGTGGTTACTATAGATCAGTGTTATCTAAGTTATGTTATGTAGGAACATGAAAGAGGGTAGATGAGGGTGTTGTTTCTTTCTGACCTTCCTCTGCATGAGCCCGTTAATGATTTGTCTATATACTATCTTACTCCCTGTGAATTTTTTGCCTAGTGAACTTTTATGAGTTATTTAGGGGTAGGTTGGAGCAAGGTTTTGACTTTTCTACTCTAATCCTCCTTCACTCCTCCTCTATATTTTCATGTATCTTCCATGTATTACTCAAAATCTCATAGCCAAGGGATAGCTTAGAGTTTGTGAAGAACTATCCTGCATTTTCTTAGAGAGGTGTTAGGGTATACTTGTAAAAACTAGAGATGGTACCCATATCAACTACAAAGTTATTCATAGCTATGAGGAAGGTGTACATAGTAGAAATAGAAGAGCCCATAGCAACTAGAAGAAGATGAATAGTTTTACTTAGAATGATTGTTTATTTTTCATTTTTTGTTTTTACCCCTAAATAGCCAGCAAGTTAATTTTTTATTAATGCCCATTTTATAGTTCTAAGTAGCTAGCAGGATAGTTTTCTCCCCAAAAACTACCAACAATGTCCAAAAAGGGTTTTCATTATTGGGGGTTTTTTAAACTCTAACTACTGCCTACAGTAGAATGTTTATTATAGGTTCTTGCCAAGTCAACAATGAGGATGATTGGTCAAGGACTAAGGGAAGGTCACAATATTCATGTCAGAGGAGGGCTAGGATGTCCTCCTCTCCTTATTCATCTAGGTTTTGGTTGGTTCTCCCTTTATCGAGTGAGACATCATGCTAATCTAGAACATCATTGTATCTATTTTTTAATTCCATGTGTATGTGCTTGGTAAACTCCTCCTAAGTGAGTGGATTATTGTATAAATTTATTTTATGGCCATTGACTAGTAGATAGAATCTTACCAGATCAATGGTTTAAAGTTATACTTCTCCATTGTCATAAACATGCTCAATCTCAAATGGAGCAAGCCATCTAGTCTAGAGTTTACCCTTATGATCCTTGTATTTTGAATGAAAAAGAAGGGCCTAATCCTCTATATTAAAATTTTTGGTCTTAATATACCTATCACACCATCCATTCTACTAGTGTTGTATAAGTTTTATGTTATATAATGCCTATTATCTATATTCATCTAAGGTATTTAGTTACGTAAGCCTTTCTTTCTGTGCTTTAGACATATCCACCCCAAGTGCTATCCATAAGGTCTTGTGCTCAAATTTAATTAGAAAGATAGGTTTTTTCCCATAGACCAACTCATATGGGGTGAATCATATAGTAGTCTTCCACATGATGTTTTACGCTCAAATAGTTTCAGGAAATCTATCCTCCTAAACTTTACAAGACATACTAACAATCTTGGTCAAAATATTTTTCAACTCCCTGTTGGTGAGTTCCACTTGTCCATTGGACTATAGATGATATGGATTTGATTTATTATGCCTAATCTCATATTTTTTGACCAAATTATTAATTAAACTAGAAGTGAAGAGGTCCTTGATCAGTGACTATTTCTTGTGCAACACCATATCTTGTGAATATTTTTTCATAAAGGAAAGCTACCACCTTCTCATCCCTAACATGTGTAAGAGCCTTTACTTCCACCCATTTAGTGAAAAATTTAGTACATACAAAGATGTACTCTCTTTTTTTAAAATTTTGTATTAAAATGTCCTACAAATTCTAGGCACCATTTTTCAAATAGTTCAAGCACCATTTGAGGCTACAAAGGTATCTCATTTGAACATGTAGATCTCCCCATAATTTAACATCTATCATAATGATCAGTATACCTTATTGAATCTTTATGGAATGAGGGATAATAAGACCTTGTATTCAATATTTTTACTATTATATGCTTGGATGCAAAGTTCCCTCTATAGGGTTCATCATGATAGGCTTTGAAGATATCTATAACTTCATCTTCTCTAAGACATCTTTTGATGATGGAGTTAGGCCTAGTATAAAAAATAAATATGTATAGCCATGAATATCTTCCACTTTTTTGAATCAAAGATATTTTTTGTTTAGGGAGGAAGTGTTGTGGAAGTAACCTTGTGGCATGGTAGTTAGCAATATCAGTAGAAGAAAGTGTGGTAAGGGTGAGGGAGAATATGTACACATCCAAAAATGAGTAATCCACTATGATATATTCTTGAGGAGATTATAGGTGTGATAAGAAGATATCTATGACATTATCCTTACCAGGGTTATCTATAATGGTTAGATCAAATTTTTTTAATAAGAGTAACCATCTTATCACTCTACCTAGGATAGTAGTTTTGTTCATAAGATATAGAATGACTACACAGTTTGTATGAATAAAGTCTTCATACCTTATGATGTAGTGATGAAACTTGTTGATAGCATATACTAATACCAAAAACTATTTTTTAGTAACCATGGAATTTAATTTTGTTTCTTGTAGGTTTTAACTTATAAAATATATAACATAATTGAGTGCTTCCTATTTTTGGCCTAACATATGTCCTAGGGAAGTATCTAAAACATCTTTGTGAATATGGAAGGGAAGCTTCCAATCAGGACCACATAGAACAAGGGTGGTGGTCAATAATTCCTTTAATTTTTTGAAGTTTATATCATAAGCAGGAGTCTAGAGGAATTTAACATCTTTAGTTAAGAGAGTGAACAATAGTGTTGTTACTTTAATGAAATTGTTGATAAATCTCTTGTAGTAACCAACATGTCCTAAAAAACTCCTAACATCTTTCTATTTCTAAGGAACTATGAGGCTTTTTATGATACTAATTTTTTTAGCATCAACATTAATTCTTTTAGTAGATACATGGTGACCTAAGATAATGCCTTCTATCATAAGCATGCATAATTTAATGTGACTTAAATATAAATGGTGCTCTTGAAATCATTGTAGCACTTTATCCAAGTCCTTAGGTACTCATCAAATGTTTCTCCATAAATAGTGAAGTCATCCATATAGATTTCTACATATTCATTGTCCATATCTATAAAAATACTCAAGACAACACTCTAGAATGTTTTAGGAGTGTTACATAGCTCAAAAAGTAATGAAAAATAAGCATAAACACCCTAAGGACAAGTTAAATTGGTCTTTGCCTAGTCCTTAGTAGCAATGCTAATCTAGTTGTAATCACTGAAGCCATCAAAAAAATCAAAATATTTCTTCCTTTCTAGTGTGTCCAACCTTTGATTAATGAAGGGTAAAGGAAAATAATCCTTTCTAGTTGCTATATTAAGTTCTATGCAATATATTCATATACATCATTCTTCATTTTTTGGTACAGTTACCAATGGTGAAACCCATTCACTATCTGAGATGGGATATATAAATCCAATGGTCAGGCTTTTCTATACTTCCACTTTGACTATTTATCTAAGATCTAGATTCATCCTATGTTTTGGATGTCTGATTGGTTGGCACTCTTCTTTAATATAGATAGATGTGTGCATGTTTCTATGTTCATTCTTTGCATATCCTCATAATCCCACATAAATTCACTTTGGTTTGCATGCAACATGGTAACTAGGCACTTTTCCTCATTTGACTCCAACTTACTATTAATAATTAATGTTTTTCTTGGAAAGATTTCAACTTTTGTGAGATTACTTTCATCATTTCTATATTGCTAATAGATCTAGTTTAGTTTTATCTATGAGGTAACAACTAGTGGAATATTTATTATACATATGCATTAGAATTATATTATTTATAGAGGCTATAAAATAGGCACTCAACACATTACAGGTGGTTGAGATTTGTATAATGAGTTTGGTAATTATTTTAGAGAACATAGAGAGAATTGTATCTTCTTCCTGATCAACCAAGGTGCATGCATGGTCTATGGTGAATACAAGAATTCAAGGAGGTTGATCTACCTCATCTTCTTTAGCCCATAATGTATACTATAGTGCTAAGGCTAGTTTTACAATGGGATAGGGGACCAACTTCTTAGTGTGGTTGCCATTGGAAATCAATGTGTCAATTAATATATAGTTGATGAAGGCATTAACTATGGCAAGCCAATGTTGTGTTAAGATAAGATGGTATCTACCCAAAGTATACTTTGGTTGTAACATAATTAAATCTACATGATACTCCTAAGAATATATAGTAATGACAAGATATTCAATGATTCCTTCTGATATGACTATACACCTATCATCTATTTGTAGCATTATAGATGTGGTATGAAAATTATTCAATTGTTGTTTGTTCATGGTTTTAGATGTCATTAAATTTATTATAACCCTAGGTCTATCAATGTATTGGATAGCTACTGATCATGGATCTAGACTATTACTACTGGGCATCTTAGATCTAAATATTTATTTGGTAGGGTGTTTCCTAACATAATGTTTTCTAGGTGGCTAATCACATGCACTATATTGGGATACTTCTTCTTCCTTCTAGTTTTATGTAGAAATAAGACTCTAATATATTTGGAATATATGGGCACATCTTTGATGGCCTAGAAGAGGGGAATTTTAACATAGATTTTTGAGTTTTCCTATGAAATCAAATTCAAGTTCAATTGCATGGCACTAAAGAGTAAGACATTCTATAAATGGTGGGGTTATTTCATCAAAAACTTTATTTATTGGTTCAAAGAATTCTTGGGGTGGTGAAGGTGGGTTAACATGACCTTTTGGAGTTTCCTGGTCTAACTTCATTGTTATGGGTGGGGATAGAGGTGGTAGAACTTTCTTTGAACATAGGTGAACTTCATTGATGTTCACTGATATGCCAAGTACTAGATAGGTTTATTACTAAATCTTGTTTGAATTGGCTTATTTTTAAGGTTTTGCATAGGTTATGAAGGGAGATGATTAGGCTTGGGTGTAACTTGTGTATTGGGCATAATATCAAGAAGTTGTTTTTGTGGAGGGAATTCTCCCTAACGATTTCCCCAATGTTGATTGGGTCTCTAGGGCTACTGCAACTGGTTTGTGAAGGGTGGGCCTTGGGGTGTTTTCCAAACTTATATCTAAGGTGGGGATACATTTTTTCAAGGCTATTAAGAGGTGGTGGGGTATCTTGTCTAAGGTGGATACCATATGTAACTATGAGATGGGACATTCATCCATGGACTAGTCTAATTAGGAGTAGTATATATAAATTGTGAAAAGGAGGTAGAATTTGCAAAAGATGGATTTTGTCCCATGCCTAGATAAGGTGGTCATTGAATCCATGGATTTATTTGTGAAACATAGAAAACTTGGTCCCCATCTCCTTTTATAGCATGTATCTCTATTTTTTGGTTCTTTAGCTATGATGTTAACTAATTTAGCCCGAACCTCATGACACCTACAATCTATTTTCTACTTCTTAAAATTTAAATAATAGATGGTCAAATTTTGATTTAAGGTTTTTTTATCTTGCCTTGAGTGAAAAATATCTAGTTGGGTGGCCAAGTGACTAATGACATTCTATTTCATGTCTTTTAACAGGTTACTAACTTCATATTTTGATAGGCCACTTGTAGCTTCTAGTGGAAGCTTGTTGCCCCTGACTTTGTTTATATTAGACTTTGAATAATTATTACTCAACTCTTTGATGTCTATAAATGGTAACTAGGAGATATCTCCCCCACTCATTAGGTCTAAAGCTTCTAAAAAATCTTCACAGACTCCTTTTAGGAAGATGATTTTTAGAGGTTCTTATCCTAGTGCACTTTGCTTGAATTTTTGTACACTCAACATGAATTGTTCAACATAGTCTTCCAAAGATTCATCCCATTCTTGAGTCATCTTAAAGATTTCATTTCTTCTATAATTTATTTTTCATCCATATTCATGATACTTAGCCAAATTTTCTTTTTCATGTCATCCCAAGTGTGGACTAAATTACTACCCAGTCCCATGATCTAATGAAGTGTTAGGTCTTTCAGGGTGGCTAGAAAAAGTTTCAATCTATGCATCCTACCTATAGTAAAAACTTCTATAGAGGATATCAAATTCAAAAAAAAAGGTGTTTGGGTCTTCCGATAATGTACCTCTGAAATTGGGTAAGGCTAAGGGTAGAATATTTTTTATTTGTGTTACACCTATTACATTTGGAATATGAAATTCAAAAGTAATTGTGTCTAGAGTCTTGTTGTCATCTACTCCTCTATTCATGATGGATTATCTTGTGATATGGATACCAAAGGTACTCAAGATCATGTTTTCAAATTCTATATCAATCCGTTCATCAACATGATAGTAAATGTTTATCTACTAATCCATAGTCTTTCTAGCAGAAAAGAAATTTGAATATTCTCCTAAGCTTTCTTTGATTTATTCAAGAAGCCTTGTTGGAATGCTATTCTGATGTTACTTTCTAGAGTGTTTAGTTCATGAAGTTCTTCTCCTTCATTTCTCCTTACTAACTCAGCTAATTCTTCCTCCACTTATATTTCCTTTTTCAAATCCAATAGTACTTCTTCTACAAGTTTCTTCTTTTGGTTTGTAGTATTTCCTTTTTCAAGAGCCCTTTAGATTATGGTATATTTTTCAACAAGATTTTTAGTTGCTATAGGTATTTATGGTTCCTTTTCAACAGCAACTTCTGGCTTTTTTTGTAGGAATCTCCCTTGAGAATCTTTCTCTTTGCATAAATGTTGTGCCACACCTTTCAACTATCTTGTCCCTTCCTGCATAGGATTAGTGTCTTTTATGGTCTAGGGAGCTATTTTAGGACAAGAAAAAAGTACAATAAAGGAGTGCAAAAATGAAAAATGACTAGAGTTGAAATTTTAATTCTATAAAGTAGTAAAGGTATCCACTAAAAGTGGTAAAATTACTCTGAAAATCAAAAAATGAAAGTAGGAATATTAAAGTCACATTTTGTAGAAAATAAATCACTCTTGTAGGAAAGTAAATTCTAGAAAATAACATGAACTAAGTAAATTACAAGATTGCAAAGAGGAATTCAATATTGTGCACTATCAACATCTAGAGACTTAGACATCTAGCATAAGACACCTCAGTGCCCTCACTTGACTTGCTCGACTAGGTAGGATAGTGTATTCAAATTTTTACATCATCAACATCTAGGAGCTTAGATATTTGGCATAAGACACCATAGTGTCCTCACTTGACTTACTTGGATGGGTAAGATAGTGCATTAATCAATTTTGAAAAGCAATAATTGATTCTAGAAAACAATAATTGACACCCTCTTTGGAAACAATGCCAAAATGTTGTACAGACTTATTACCCAATTAATACCAGATTTCTAAGTCTGATTAACATTAATTATCAACTTAGGGTGTGTATACTTTTCAATAATTTCAGCACTATATATGCATTATTGATTCATATATTAGCTTGATTTACTAGTTGTAGTACAATGAATTTTTATTGAATTCATGAGATAGTTATACTATGAAACTATTATAACATAAATACATAAATAATTCACACTTATAGATCACATAGGCATCACATTTTATATAATCAAACCAATAATGAAATCAACTTACACAACACACTTAATTAAGGAGGGTCAGGATCTTCACTAAAACTCCTTCTGAGGGGGCCCTTCCTCATTTAGAAATGAGTTCTAATGCTTCTCTGAGAGATTTTTAAAAGCTTCTTATAGAATAAACCTTCTCATTACTTAGATCTATAGTAATTAAAGATTTATATAGAATATTACAATATTTAGAATGTAATAACTTCTATAATTATATTATTCTACTATCATCTCTCCAACTCTTAATCCAATCTAGGTTTTACCATTAAATACAAAGGGTAGTTTATTAGATTTTAACCAAAAACACTAAATTAGGGGAAAATACAAATAATTAGGAACTACCCAAGTCAACCTTCAAGTGGTTAGTAACTGAAGTTACTTGTTTTGGGCTTGACTGGGTTAAGGACAATGTGTGTTATTTTGTTATTTTACTTCTTTTTGTCTCCTTCTCATTGTCCTTATCTTTATCATTTTTGGTAGCACATACAAGTTTCCTTGTATTTGGGGAGTACATACAATAGATATGGTCCTTTCAAATCATTCATTCAGTTTTGAAGATAACTATATGTGTCCTTAATATCTGATCACAATAATGGTTCTATTTTACATAGTGGTTATGGACAACCTATAGGTGGAAGCCTATAGTTACTACAAGTAATCTGTAGTGGATATGAGAAACCTATAGGTGGAAGCCTATAATTAAAATGGGAAATCTATAGTTGATATAGATACCTTGTAGGTGGAAGACTATAGTTTTTATGGGTACCCTGTAGTGGCTATGAGCAATCTATAGGTAAAATCCTACAATTACTATGGATAACTTGTAAGTGTTGTGCCCAAACAAGATTCCTATAGCCTTAAATTACCATTCAAATATTTTTTAAATAAAGCTACATTAGTATAATTTAATCAAAGAAAAATAATCATTAATTCATAACATAAAATATACATCAATGGACACACAAAATCATAAATTCATTCATTCATTTGTATGAGTCATGGATGGTTATGTGTATTTACATAGAAAAATATATATACTAGGTATGGATGAGGCTATAAAATAGAGTAATTGGTGGCCTCATCAGGTATATACACCATCCACGAGGGATGGATCCAACACTTCCATACTCTCTATTAACTATTTGAGCTTAATCTTTGTTGCCTCAAGATCTTTCTCCATGTCTTTTACTATCTTTCTCTAGCTATTGGTGTGAACATCATTGATGATGTTATTGCATAACACCAAGGATGAAATACTAATTAACATGATTTTATATTTAAAAATGTTAATATCATGAGAATTGAGAAGGTGGTAATCATTCCCTTCCTTAGGCTTCTTAATGTGTGGATTGCCTTTGTTAGAACCTTATATTCAGGCTCATCCATGTAGCAGTCCAATGCCCAAGAGATCTAGTGGTTCATCAAGGTTTTAGTATTCCTTAGAGGAATTTCCTCCATCATGTATAAGTCACCTTACTCCTTGAAATATTTTTATTCCCTTTCCATATTTTTGGGATCATATTCTTCATCTTCACCCAACTCTTCCTCTTCACTGGCATTAGTGCCCAGACTGGTGTCTTCATCTTTTTCCCTTTTTTATTATTCTCCTTATTCTCTCTCCTTATCTTCTCATTATTATTTATCATATTCCCCTTATATTCATACTTATCCCTCTTTATTTCTAGACCCACCATCATTTTTCTCTTATAAGGGTTCTTTTGTGGACTTCTTCCCTTCATCCATTTCTTCCTATTGTGGCCATGTTTCCTACATTTGCTTCCCCAAGGTGCTAGTATTGCCTTATTTATCTTCAAGTGACACTTTAGAGTCATAAAATTCCTATTTTTTATCTTCCTCTATTGTCTTAGTGTAGGTGTTATCTTTGGTAATTTCTCTTCTTTGGGTTCCATGCTAGCAGGACCCTTCTTCTCCCTCTCCTCTAACATGTGTGCCCTTTCCTCTGGACTGATTTCTATTGTATTTCCTTTTTTTGGCCTTATATTATTTATCCTATATATTCCTCTTCCTTATTATCCCTTTCCTTATAATCCTTCCTTTTCATGCCTTTTTCTATGTATTTCTTTTCTCACTCCCTTATTTTTTCGACCTCTATCTAATTGATTTCAGCTTGGGACATGCCCTTGGCTTTCATCTCTTTATGTCTCTAGTGAAATTATAAATGCCACATAAATATGACCTTGATCAAGTCCCATGTCCTTCCATTGGAACTATAATTTTTCTTCCATTGGTATGCTTGAAGGTGTTGCCTCCTTGAGCTTCTTGCCCATTTCTCCTTCTTGACTTCCTTCTTCCATCAGCACACTGCATTCCTCATATTTTATCTACTATTTAGCCTCTATAATCTAAATGAATTCATTTATAATCCCTACCTTAGACATTTATTCTCATATATCTTACATCATCTATACTTCAACTTCACTAAAGCCAAGCTTTCTCAACCTTTACATTCACATTTTTGGCTCAATTTGAGGTGATGAGGAAAGGGTTTGTTCACTTAATGAGGACTCCTTATCCTTGGGTATAATATAGGTTCTAATCACACATTTTTATTTATCCTCTTATATAGATACAATAAATTTGGGTGTTTAATACAGAGCCTTCCCCTTATTTTTATCCTTTGCACTAGGGGAGGCTTTTCATGCGAAGCACATGCACTTATTAGATGACTGTGAAGCAAATGCTTCTCCTTTTGAAGAGATATTTAGCTTTAGTTACTCC
This sequence comes from Torreya grandis, assembly GCA_037957365.1. Lineage (NCBI taxonomy): Eukaryota > Viridiplantae > Streptophyta > Pinopsida > Cupressales > Taxaceae > Torreya > Torreya grandis. Next base: position 530,851 of record JARHVA010005533.1, on the reverse strand, counting down.
TCAATTTATTCTAAGGTCTCCCTTTCTTTTTTTTAGAAAATTTTCCTTCTCAGGGGGTGTTGGGGTTCCTTCATCCCTGATCTAGATTGGAGGGTCTCTTCTCTACTTGGTGCTAGACCTGGTGTTGGAATCCTCATTCCTCAGTTTCATTACATAGTAGAGCCTATCAATGAATATAAGGATGGTGACCTCTTGGACTATATAAATTTCAAGGTGATATGAGGCATCTTCTTTATCTTCTTTCACACTTCGATCTATGTGGGGAAATCTATACCACATCCTTTGGCTTTTTGCATCTATTTCCTTAAATATAATATCCATCCTTTGTGAATTCAAGATCTATTACAATACATCCAAAAATTATTCTACTGAGAAGGTGAAGGGGAGATTTAACTATCCTGACTTGTTCACATCCTTCAGTTTCAAGTGTATGACATAATAGTGTTACATCATGGAAAAAGTCGCCATTTAAAATATGCTCATGGGAAGCCATTGGGGAGTACACCACTCTTGTCCAAAGGATTTAATGTACTACTTATACCAGTGCATTACATGAGTCTTGAATTTTGGGTTAAAGGTGGTAGGGTAAGTGTAGTCCTTATACTTTTGTGCATGGGATTCATATTGTTATAGGAATACCCATAGGTTGTCTTCATTTCCATAGAGGATCCTAGTCTCCTCTATTATGATAAATATGAGGATGGACCCCCACCTAAAGGTCCCTTTGGCATTGTGGCATTCTAGTGCATTCTTGATTAGTTATTTTACAATGAATTGGGTGATATTAAATTATACACCCTATGTCATATGATATGTAATGTAGAGGTATGCCTTGGACATATCTATCCATTGGCCACTAAGACATAATTTAGTAATCATGAGGTGCACCTCCACCCTCATTCTAGAGTCCTCAAACTTATTAATTGGGAATTTATATCCCCCTTTAAGTAATTTAGGAGCTTCACAATGCACTTCACTTATTCATCATCAACCATCAGTTGATGGATGTCTCTATCAATGTCTAGGAGCTTGATTATCCATTTTATTATCTATGTAGAGATCTTCATGCTCTGGCCTATGAAGTATATGATATCTTCATATATGTGAGAGAAAAAAATGGATGAGCTCTTTAGGTTTTCCAAAGCAAGACAATTCATAGAGCTAAGTTGTACCAAAAGTTTTTAGATTATTTCAAATTGAGACATCAAATACAACATCACCTTCTAGCATCTTAAACCCTATATCTACCATCCAGTCCTGCACCAATTTTTAGAAGTGACTTGACATCTAATGGTTATATTCCTTCAATTAACATATGTTCATAAAGGAGTGCCATGGTTATCCTACTGATACCTCTAGTGGAAACTAAATTTATTGATAGGACATTTTTGTTAGCACCTCAATATCTACCACTAGATGCTAATTGCCTCAACTATCTATGCCTTTGTCTTGGTGGTAGACACTTCCTCAATAATTTTTACTTTCTTGGGTTCTACCTACATAGCATGGAATTTAATGCCTTTTTTTCACCATTCTTAATCTATTAGTATTAAACCTTGAGAGGTGTGGCTTGTTGAAACCTTGAATGGTGACTGATGCTTCAATAGTTGTGGGGTCTGTGTCTATTTTCTCAACTTTAAGCATCACTTATCCATTAATGGTGGCCTAGATGATAACTTCCTAGTTTAACTTAGTTCTTGGCATGAACCTCTATCTTTAGTCCTTCACACTGGTATTCACTATGAATGCACTCTTTCTCCATGATTTCATTCACTCTAATGTGCTTGGATTGCTCAAATGCTCACTGTGATAGGGTTCTTCTTGATTTGTCTCTCTATTTTCTTGCTAATTTTTCACTAAGTATTTTGAGTTAGTGTAAACTTGGTAACCTAAGTAAGCCCATCATTTTCAATTTTATACCTTTCACTTGTCAGCTACCATTATTAATGTAGGATTAATAGAATAAGCATCTTGATTTTTTAGAAAACACAAAAATTTCTGAAATACTTGAAAATATATTTTCTTGTAAACATTAATTACATATCATTGTGTCACCATTGCCTCCTCATTGAATTCTCCTAATGGCCTTTTTAGTGAAGTGACATTTAGTTTAAATGGTCACTTCCTTCTCCTTCCTAGGTGGATTTCAGATGCCTTAGATGACTTCTTTATATGCATGTATCCTTGGTGTGACCTTCACCTTTATTGTATAAACTTGGGTGCAGTGCCTTACATGCACTTGATTCAGCCTCCTCAATTCTACTATCTTTTAGCTTTACTCCAATTTTAAGCAAAATATTCTTCTTTGGTTGAATTATTATACATCATCTTGCCTTGATCTATTCTACCCCATATAAATATTTATCACTAGCCTTCCAATTATTTGTTTCTCTTTTGATTCTCTTACGCACTTTGAGAGTGTGACATCATTGTCTACCTTGCACTCAACTAAGTTGAGCATATTTACTTCTTATCATGCACCCAACTATGTGGAACATCTTCACATGACTCATAGGTTTATATAAATGGATTGATTGATGCACCTTATTATAATTTTTGTGTAAATATAGTGTGAGAGTAGTTCACTATTAGGCCTTCAAGTTCCCTATACTATTCATCTTGTGCACATGTCTCTTTAGTTGCTTCTGCTTGTGCCTGGTAAGCTTCACATGCCCACTACTTAGATGTTTGGCCTCATGGATGTATGGACACAAGTGCTCGACTCACCCAATTATAATTTGCATGAAGTGCTAAATCACAAGTTCTTATGGTCATCATGTACCACTCACTACCTATATACACTATACAAGGGTAAAATAAAAAAGAAAAAGAATGGTTTGGCTTTCAAAAAAAAATTATTTGGTTATCTCAAATCAAACCTAATATTTATCAATAAGTTTTATTTTTCATGGTACATGCACTAGCCTACTACCTATATGGATTTCATCGATTGCTATTGAAATGCCCAAGGAGCATTTCATCAAAAAATGTGTATAGCTTATATGCACCTATTTCAAGATGTGGTGGATGATGTAGGGACCCATCCACTAGATCTAAAACTTTCCTAGGTTATTGAAATACTTGAATTCATATAACAACACCAATGCTCCTTTAGTTAGCTCCTTATGTTTGATATGCTTATCATGTCAGTGCTTCTTTCATACCTTCCTAATCTACTGACTCCATTTAGCTTGGGAACACTTCTCATCCAAATGCTCTGAGTCTTCTAACCTTGCACTTAAATATTATTGGTCATTTAATTGATAAATCCATGTAATGCAAAGGAAGGCATCATGAATTTCATGGGTTAAACTACTTCAATTCCAAACACTAGTAAAAATGGTGTAACCTTATTCAAGTGATTGTAGGTCATATGGTATGCCCAAATTACCACTGAAACTTGATCATCCCAATATTTATGAACACTATCACATATATTTGTTAGGCACATTCCCAAAGTCTTGTTAAAAGTTTCAACCATGTCATTAGCCTGGGGATGATATGAGGTGGTCTTCTGGTGTGCCACCATGTATTCAGTCAAGAGGATGCACACCATATCATTGATGAAATGAGTGCCCTTATCATTAGTCAGACTCAATGAACACCCATACTGATTGATCATGTTCTCCTATATAAAATTCATGGCTCTCATTACTTTGTAATCTTTGGTTAGTGTAGATTTGGCCCACTTGGTGAAATATTTAGTAGCCACTAAATGTATTTGGCACCTATGTGCCATGATATGGGAGTGATTATCCCAACAAATTCAAATTCCCATTTTTCAAATGGCACTTGGGAAAGAATGGGAATGAGGGGCATCTCATCCTAGTGGTTGGGATTTCTAGCACACTATAATACATCACATGCATTAGCATATTCCTTAGCATATTGGAATAGTCTTCACCACCATATGCCTAATTAAAATAATTTATGAACCATTATGTCTCTAGCATAATGGCCTCAGATGATACCTTCATGAACTTCATATATGATGGAGTCTCATTCATGTTACAAAACATACTGGTGTAGGAAATTATAATGATGCATGAAGTGCTAAATCATAAGTTCTTATGGTCATCATGTACCACTAATTACCTATATACACTAAACAAGGGTAAAATAAAAAAGAAAAAGAATGGTTTATCTTGCAAAAAAAAATTATTTGGTTATCTCAAATCAAACCTAATATTTATCAATAAGTTTTATTTTTCTTGGTACATGCACTAGCCTACTACCTATATGGATTTGATTGATTGCTATTGAAATGCCCAAGGAGAATTTCATCAAAAAATGTGTATAGCTTACATGCACCTATTCTAACATGTGGTGGATGATGTAAGAACCCATCCACTAGATCTAAAACTTTCCTAGGTTATTGAAATACTTGAATTCATAGAACAACACCAATGCTCCTTCAGTTAGCTCCTTATGCTTGATATGCTTATCATGTCAGTGCTTCTTTCATACCTTCCTAATCTACTGACTCCATTTAGTTTGGGAACACTTCTCATCCAAATGCTTTGAGTCTTCTAACCTTACACTTAAATATTATTGTTCATTTAATTAATAAATCCATGTAATGTAAAGGAAGTCATCATGAATTTCATGGGTTAAACTACTTCAGTTCCAAACACTATTTGAAATGGTGTATCCTTATTCAAGTGATTGTAGGTCATATGATATGTCCAAATTACCACTAAGACTTGTTCATCCCAATATTTATGAACACTATCACATATATTTGTTAGGCACATTCCCAAAGTCTTGTTAAAAGTTTCAACCATGTCATTGGCCTGGGGATGATATGAGGTGGTATTTTGGTGTGCCACCATGTATTCAGTCAAGAGGATGCACACCATATAATTGATGAAATGAGTTCCCTTATAATTAGTCAGACTCAATGAACACCCATACTGATTGATGATGTTCTCCCATATAAAATTCATGGCTCTCATTGCTTTGTAGTCTTTGGTTAGTGTAGATTTGGCCCACTTGGTGAAATATTCAGTAGCCACTAAATGTATTTGGCACCTATGTGCCATGCTATGGGAGTGATTATCCCAAAAAATTCAAATTCCGATTTTTCAAATGGCACTTGGGAAAGAATGGGAATGAGGGGCATCTCATCCTAGTGGTTGGGATTTCTAGCACACTATAATACATCACATGCATTAGCATATTCCTTAGCATATTGGAATAGGCTTCACCACCATATGCATGATTACAATAATTTATGAACCATTATGTTTCTATCATAATGGCCTCAGATGATACCTTCATGAACTTCCTATATGATGGAGTCCCATTCATGTTCCAAAACATACTGGTGTAGGAATTCATCCCTATTTAGTTTTTACAACTCCCCCTCAATGAGATGGAAGTGGATAGAATGAACCAAAAGTTGTTTCTTTTCCTCAGTGGATAAGGTTTGGGTTAAAAGCCTCGATGTTAGGAAATCAATAATCTCTACTAGATCTTTAGGAATCCATTAGACTCTATACAACTATGTGTCAGTATTTCATCCTCAATTAGTGTTGTCACATTACTATAATTGATGTGGGATAAATGGTCTAGCCCCAAGTTCTACTTCTTAGATTTAAATACAATAGAAAAATAGAACTCTTAGAAGATAAAAATCTATCTACATATGCACCCATGTAAAATAAGCTTGTTCATGAAGTACTTGAGCACCTCATGATTTGTGAAAAAGATGAATGGGGTTGCCAACATGTATTACCTAAATTTTTATTAGGCATAGACCATTGTCAGTTCCTCATTCTTAGTGGTAGTGTAATTTTTCTCTACCTATATCAATTTTCTACTTATGAAGGAGATGGTGTGGTTCATCTTACCCTCACTTGGTTATAATAATATGGTATCAATTGTAGAGCCTAAAGAATCAACATGTATGTGGAAAGGAATCATCTAGTTAGGAAATTATAGAATTTGTGCACTAGCCAACTTCAACTTTAGTGTCTCAAAGGCCTCTTCTTGCACCTCACCCTAGTATAATGGGTCATCCTTACACACGAGATCCTCTAAAGGCACCATGATATTTGCATAGATCTAAATGAACTTCCTATAGTAGTTATAATGGCCTAAAAAGCTATGAATGCCTTTCTACATTAACAAATTTTGGAACTAGATTATTATGGCTATCTTTACTGATTAACAAGCAAAAAATCATTATAGACGATGTGCTCAAGAAATGTCCCAAATAGAGTTGTGAAAATGCACTTTTTAATATTTAAGGAAATATAGAGTTATTTGTACCTCTCAAACATGAGGTGTAGATTGTCATATTGATATTTTACAAGACCATACATAGTTTAGTCATTGAGATATACTTAGAGGAACTTATGGATAAAGTCCTTAAAGGTAGTGATCATTACCTTGGAGAATATGGGTGGCACATTATTGAGTCTAAAGGTTATCACATTGTAAGTGCAACAACCCCATTTAGTCTCAAAGGTTGTTTTGGACTTATTCTCCTCCTTAATTTGCACCTGATGGTAGCCCAAAAATCCATCAATAAAATTATATATTTCACACCCTATTACTCTATCTATGACCATATCAGTGAATGAGGTTGAGAATGGGTCATTGATGTAAGCTATATTTAGCATTCTATAGTCGATGTAGATCTGTATACACCTATCCTTCTTGATGTTGATGAGCATCAGGCCCACCTATTTAGATTCTTACACTAGTTAGATGACATTGGTCACCATCATTCCATCAATCTTGATTTTTACCTTGGTATAGAGATTGGGATTCATCCGATATAGGTGCTTCTTGACTAGCCTTGCACCATCCATTAGTTTGTTGTTCATTTTACCAAGGGAAGGGTGGGTGCATTTCATGTGCTTATAGTTTCATGGGAACAAGTCCTATAATTCCTTTATAAGGTCTAAAATTCATGATATCTCTAACTCAGACTAGTAAGTGCATTTAGTAGTGATCTTAAACTCACCTTCTATGTTGATGTCTACTTTAGTGGTCTTGAGTGGTGCACAGTAGGGTTCATTTCTCTCCTAATGAGAGTTCTTAAATTTCCATGCCCCCTCTATTATTTCAATTCAAATATGTTTTGGATATTTTTCATGAGGGGTGTTGTCATCCATAAGGTATACAAGTTTTTTTCTACCTATTAGAGCCTTACAATTACACTCTTTTTAGGTCTTATCATCTTCTTTGCTAGAGTCATTATTGAACACCATCTCTTGAAAGAATGTTGAGAGATCTAGTCCTTTCTCCCTAAACATTTCCTTCAGGAACTCTTCTAAGATTATAGTATCCTCAAACACTACCTTTCATATGACTTGCAATGGCTCTAATAGCTCAAAGTTCTACAAAAAAATGAGAAAGTGTGTATGAACCTCTCATTGAGCATCTCCTAGTTTCTTGTCTCATGGCACATCTCATTTACAATGTACCATACTCATTACCAAGTCTTCAAGGTCTTGTAAAAGGCATACACCCATAGGCCTCTTGGTGTATTCTTGTCATAGCTATGACATGTTTCTTCGCATAGTCACACATGTATGATTGGGTTATAATCATCTGCATAAGCAAGTATGTCGAAAACCTTATTACCTTTTTCTGACCTAGTGCATATTATTACCTTCATATCTCACCATGTGGGTAAGCTATGTCTCTTCACTACCCACCTATGAACATCAGTGCTCTTCAAGGTCTGCACTAGTATTCCCATTTGATCTATATGCTTTAGGATGCAGGCTTTAATATCATGGACATACTTTTCTATGGGCTAGCTCCCTTCATACTTCGGAAGTGATGCAAGCTTCCATTTATTGAGCCAAAGTACCCTTTCCTCCACCTCTAGGCATGGGGGACCCATTTATTTTTAGGGGAATCAACACTAACTAACCCTATTTTGGATGGTTTTAGCTTGATTGTGTGTAATAGGTGGCACCTTCAGCTAGTGACCTTATAGGATTATTTTATCCATCACTTGTAAGTGACATCAATTGTATCAGAGGCTAATTTTCCATCATCCCATTCAAGAATGACTTGGTCATTAGGGTTGAGCTTCTTGGCACCCTACACTATGATGTTGTAGATGTGGTTGATCTCATCATTGATATCAACACTTTCTATGTATGGGGTCCCTTGATTACTTAAAAGGGGGATCACCACCCTTTCCTTGTGATTCTCAAAAGTCATATAGTGTTTCTTAAAGAACATATCTATGTTGTTTTCATAGAAATATATTCTTCCCATGAGTACTAGATAGTTGTCCTATTTTTCCAACTTGATGACCTTAAAGTTAGTGTAGAACTTAGTGCCCATGATATCTACAATTACACCCTTAAAAATCCCAATTGGTTGTACTTAATTTATATTACCCCTAAATAAAATGTGAGGTAAAGGCCTCAAGGGTGGCCACCCCATATTTTCTTAGGCATTTTTGGTTAAAATATTGACCTTAATGCCCATATCTACCAATACCTCACAAACTGACCATCCATTAATGGTGGCATCTATCAAAAAATTTGGTCATACTCAATATTATAAGTATGCCTAACTTTAGGAACCCACTCTATATGTAGCACTGTAAATTCTATTACTTGATATGTAACCTCTTGTGCTAGTTCTTTCCCTACATGTTTTAAAAGCAAGGCTTTCAATAGTGGTAGCATCCCTTTAATTTGTAGGAGGTGTAGATCTTGATCAACTCTTATACTTTAGCCTACTGGTGATCTTGATTTTTATGCAAAATGGTGGCCTACACCTCTAAATCTATGGCTAACTAAAGTTCACCCTAAAATTTCTATATCACACTTGTGGCTTACTATAGGATGCCCTTTTGTCATGTAGGGTTAGGATATGGCATAGATTTTAGCTTTAGCCATGCTACATGATCAATGTGGCTTGATTCACCATACTCTAAGTGTAAGTCTTAGGTCAACATAGTGGGTGGTTAAGTGATGAATCTACTCTTGGTTGTGACTTGTACCTTAGTTGGCTCCTTATGAGTCTTTTATGGCTTTGATGCCCACTTTTCCTATTTAGCCTCATGCCTAACCATTACAACACCTCAATCTATGCTAAGCTGACCTTGGGTTATCTTCTTGTATAAGTCTGGGCTCTATTTGACTGAATGTGGTCCTTGATAGTACCCACACATTGGGTGCATGGGCAAGTCATGTGGATAGTGATCAATAAACCCACACTTTTAGCATGATCATAGTGGGAATATTCCTCTACAATGTCATCTTCCTCACCCACACACACCTCACTAGTTACTATAGCCCATATTGGTTTGGTTATAGCCTTCACTACCTTGACCCACCTAACCACCACCTGATGTTTTTTCTTACCTTGCACCTCTTTCCATGTTCTGACATATCTTATTGATAACTCTATAGTCTGCTATTGAATGCATATAAGAATCACACATTTTATAGTAAATTATGGTGTTTACTTGGCTAGTGCACTATAATAGAGGATAGTTTCAAGAGTCGTGGTTGATGATAAACTTCATAGTTTAGAAGGAGGATGAAAACATTTCTTCATGGGTATTTTTTCTTGTTATGCTCCTCATCTCATAGTTAGTGCACCATAACCCACTGTGAGTGTCATGTGCTAAACCAATAGTTAGATTCTATAGCTAAGAGGCCATTGACACAATATGATCTTTTATGAATGGGTTGATCCCTATATCACTACTTCTTACCACCATAGCTTGTATTACAGCTTCAAGTGCTTCATGGGGGTCTATGAAGGTTTCCATAGATAGTACACATATGAAAGGTACTAGTAGACCTCCAAAAAACCATTAAACATGTTGAAAGGGGTGGATGTCATATGGAAGCCTTGAGAGAAGAGTTTAAAACCATGCATTATATAGGCATACACTCTTAAATAATCCTTGGTTGATTTCCTTGAGTGCCACAATGCTCTACTACTTGAGCTCAGGGATATCAAACTCTTTTAAGAAGGCTTCCTTCAACATAGTCTAATCAACCATAGCTTGGTTTGGATCAAAATTCCAATATTAGTTATGCGAATGATCCTATAAATTGGTCATGAAATAGGTTACTTTACACTCGATTTGAGTGATGCCCTGAGTACACCAGTGAAACTCACACTTCAACACATGATCCATAACATTTTCAACTCTATGATACTTAAGTAAGTGCATCACCATTTTATAGTAGATATATTGAGGGGGTGGCATTAGATTCTAAGGTGATTTCCCCCCTTACATCTATGTTATAGGTGGCCCTCTAATGCCTCCACTTTTAGGGTTGAACATTAACCTTGAAGGAAAAGGTTTCACTATTAAACTTGTTAGTGCATTACCAATCACTAGTGGTATCATTACATTTATTATGAGCTATTGCTTAGTCATTGTAGCTAACAGTATTTACATATTAATGACTATTATATCTAACATTATTTTCATATTAATGATTACACCTATGTTTAAGGATCCTAGGTTGGTGATTTATAGATTTTTCATACATGTTACTCAATTCCTCATAAGGAATTACTTGCTCAATCATAAATTCTTGATCTAGGTTTTGGAATGTATCAAATTCTATGTCAATAATAGGTTTAGTTACTATTATTTTATCTTCTGGTGGGAAATCTAGTGCATGATCTCATGATTTAGGTTTAAAATGGGAATGTTCTTCTAGTGTCTTCTCAAGTGTCACATCTTATAGGAACCCACTGTATCTTATACCCAACTACTAAATCTAGTCTCTTTCTTATTCTTCTTCTCTTTCTTCACATTACTATAGTTTAAGGGATCCTTTCCCATGCCCTTCCTACTCACTACAAGTCATCTTGGCACTTCTAGGTTTTAGATCCTCTATCAACCTGTGCTTTTGCTTACTATAGTTTAGCCTTCAGAGCTCTCAAGTTTTAGTTAATTATTCCTCTTCCATCACACCTTACCTGCACTTCCCCTTCTCACCTTTTGTGCTTGCTCATACATGCAAGGACTTTATCCTTCCATTATTTTAGTTTCTATATTATAATCCACTATAATCTTCTTTAATTTGGTGTCAAGCCTTATTATGAATGTGCCCCTTGGTTTGTGAATAAACTTTTACTCTACTTCTTCTAGGAATGATAAGGTCAACACTGTGAAATCCAACATGTATATGTTCAATGCACCACTCTACTAGTTGTCCATAGTGCACATCAAAACTTCATCTAGGGTCTTAAGCCTTTTTATGCACTATGTAGTCCACTTGAGGCACTAATCATAGCTCCACTTTCTTAAGGTCATGCACATACTTAGGTAGATCATAAAATAACACCTCATATAAAGCATCATAAAGGTTGTCTTGTACCTATTTTTTTAGCTTCTCCCCCTTACATGTAGGGTGCCTTTACATGAAAATATCTTTCCTTTTCTCTAGCTAGCACTCAATATTCTCAAATGATAGTCAGATCATCTCTTTGTTGTAATATTGCATCAATAAAATTCAAAATGTGTCTTGGTAACGAAACTAAAATTTTATAGTTAAAGTTCACTAGGTTGGCTTTTACACTTGCTCATTCACTTAGCTATCAAGCCAAGTCAGTTCTAGACTTGGTGGAGCTAAGCATGACGGTAGTAAGGTTTGGTACATAAAATTTAATCACAATGTGTTACTGACATCAATTTCACATAAGGCACAAGCCTTTTTTTCTCACCTGAAGCACAATAGCAAAAGGACCAGGCCCATGTTGGGATAATTAAAACATAGCATAACTGGGGTTTCAAGGGAACTTAATCATTGGCCAGAAGGAACCAAGTGGTCTTTTAACACTAGGATATTCATTAGTAGTTCGATAGGTATGATCCTTCTCAGTGGCTCAAGTCTATAGGTGAAATTATACAATTTGATAGGTAAGGCTCTTAGTGGCACAAGATGTGGGAATGGCTATATGGGTCATTCCATTATTTAGACAAGTCAAAGGGATGGCTTAGGTTCAACTACTTATCCTCTAGGTAGTGGTATAGCCATGGGTCTTGGAGCCTTGGTGTATTTGTGTTTTATCACTTATTCACTTTTTATGTGAACCAAGGTCACTTTATGGCACAATGATGCCATTAGAGACCAAGGACAAACCTTCATTTCATAATAAATTTAATAAATATCTAAACATTACTCAATGAAACTTAACTCATAAACATTATATTACACAAACCAAAAAACAAGGATCAACACATCATTTCTTTAATAACTTATGGTTTATCAATAAATTTTAATACAAATAAACGTAACATATGTTCTTCCTAACTCTATGCATGCCCAACAGTGCACAAGTAATCTTGGGATATACATTCAAACTTCTTAAACTAATATGTGGAATAGAAATATTAATGGTTCACTCTCTATTTTTCCATAGATTAAATAACTTGGTTTCCTTTCTTTATTTTTAAATGCAAGCCTTCTTTTATAGGTGAATGGGTGTCTCCTACTAGGTAAGATGGGTGTGTGCCAAATGATGAGATATCATGAGTCTATCAGCTCTACTACGCTACCCAGGTCAAATGACTGCATGTCATATACCAAGATATCACTTAATTTAATTATCTCACATACTCCACTCCTTTTATAACTATGCTTCTTGAGCTACCACATACAATTCTAGATAGGGATGTCTTTATGTAAGTTAGCACCATGAAACTACTTGTTAGCTGGCATGGGATCCACAAGGACTTATCTAACTACCACCAAAATATAAAAAAGGTGAATAACCACTCTAATTATTTCCTCATACTAATATATAATAATTTTTCATGGTCCATGTAATGATACAAAATGGGGCCCAACACTAGTGACATGTGTCATAATCATGGAGTCTGAGCAACAAACTTATGATGAGCATCTAATTTGATAGATCAAGATCCAATGGTGAGAATATTATTGTGAAGTGATGATAAAAAAGTGTGTATTAATTAAAAATTTCAAAGGATTCTCAGAATATGTGTGGTACTACCAAGTTGCATAATCTTGTTGGAGTCAACTAGTCAATATACACAAATGGCACATGGAGATGCCAGGTGGCATGATTATGGAGGTATAGATTGATGGTGAGAAATGTGAGTTAAGTACTATGATAATTTTAAGGATATTTATAGAGTGTGATTTTTATAATTTTATAAAAAATATGAAATAAGGTTAAAGTGGTCGATGTTTAACATCTACCTAATGACTGCTGGAATTTGAATATTCAAATTAACGAGGAAAAACTAGTGCTCAAGTTTTATGATATATATTTTGATCCATGATGAATTTATTGATGAATTAAAAGGAAAAAATTTATAGTAATTTAAGTTTCATCCATTAATTTTTATTATCATATTTTTATGTTTGTACATTTATAAATATTAAGCTTTAAAATTGACTGTGTTTGATTGTGTTTTAGAAGTGACCTGAGAAGGATATTTGAGTTGTTATTGATAATGTACTAATATTTAAAGATTATATAACTATTGGAGAGTGTTATATAATCCATTAATATATATTTTTTTTATGTTTTATCAATCCATATTTATTATGAACAAAGGCTTAAAAGTTGACTATGTTTGTTGAATGTATTGGTAGTTTAAGTGACCATATTGTAGAGGAAATTTGAAGATGTCCTAAGTAGAATAAGGAATAAAATAATTATGGAGATGATATATAAGTTTATAAGGACAATTATAAGTAATTATTTGTCATATTATACCCCTAATCAGATATGGAGAGTCAAAATAACTTGACTATATTTTGACTATGTGTGACTAGTCTAAGTAGTCATTTTAAGAGAGTTGATTTAAGTTCTTAGAGATTATATTAAAGTGTATAAATAACATGGAGGTGTATTATATGTCATTAATTTTTCACCCATATTATCTCATCATATGTCTATGTGAAATATTTGAGTTGTTGCTTTATAAGTTTAAGATTGTGTTTTCTATGTTTAAAGGCCTAAAGAACAAGGAGACCTAATTGGTAGGTTCAAATGTTGAGTTGGTGTTCTAGGTGGAATGGAACCATATTATAATGATAAATGGGATATTAAATATATATTTTTTTTAATAATTATTGAATAATGAAAGTGGTCTAATTAGTCTCACATGTAAAGTGTGAGTATGAAGGCCTAATTATTTTAGGTCTCACCAAGACCTAATGGTGCTTTAGGGATAATGAGGTATTGGATGACCTAAGGAGTGTGTGGTTATTAATTTTAAGTTTTATTAAGACATATTTAAAAGGTGGCTCAAATATGTAAATCATCTTATCCTACCAAGATGATTTAAAGGTAGAGTGTGGTATAAATACAAGGCATAATTGGACTAATTATGTTAGTTGTGTGAGTGAGGAGATAAGAAAAGGAGATAACCTTTGAAATTTAAGTAAAAATTCATTGAGGACCCTAAAATAGTGAATAAAATCATATATTATTATCTTATCAAGGTTTTGAAGTTGAAAACATAGGCTATTAGACCTAATAAGCCTAAAAGAGGCAAATTGAGCGAGTAACCCATAGAGGCTATTTGAGAGAGATTGAAGGGTGAAGAGTGAAATAAAGAGGAGTCAATAATTAGGTGTGTTTTACATGAGATATGAGGTGTAGATCATATCATAAGTATTTTATTTGGTTATTTGTTTCCTAGGGGTTCATAGGCTCTTTTCTAGTTAGAGATAATAAAAGGTCAAGTGGGTGCTTGACCAAATTAAGGGGTAGATGATCCTTCATTAGTTGGTGTTAGTAAAAATGTTTTATCTTGTATTTATATTAATATATTCCATCTTGTATGGTTCAATTTTTTTAATTCCCCAAGAGGGTTTCCCATGTATATGATGTGTTCATGTGATGTATGCTCTTATGTATACTTTAGATGTATGTAGTTTCATGTTTATTTTATTTGATCAAGTTGATGTATGATGAATGTATAAGAGTCATAAATTGAATTTTATTATCTTACATCACTAATTCAACCCATATCTTAGTGATTATACCTCTAACAATTGGTATCAAAGTAGGACCTTCTATGCAAAGTTTAACCATTTGAAGGTGATCCAAGGTATAATATGGGTGAAAAGATCATGATGTTTGATGATGAAGTTTGATATGATAGATAGGAAGAATAATTTGAACTAGAAAATAAGATCATGAGTGCACATGGTGAACTAAAGGATAAAAATAAGAAAAAATATAAAATGAGTAATATGATCAAAGGTATTGAAGTGCAAGTCAGATATCTTGAGGGGCGTTTGTCAAGCCATTATAAGAGAGAGGAAAAGGAGAATAAAGAACTGATCAAGTCTATGGAAAAGGCAATATCAAGTTAAAAATTTGATAAAGAGAAGATCAAAATTCTTGAGGATAAATTAAGGGTTACAAAGACAAATCTGATTTGAAAATAGGAAGAATTTAGACATCTCAATACTCAATTAGAAGATACAAATGCCAATTTGAGTTCAAAGCAAGGTGATCATGATGATTTGAAGTCCAATATTGATTATATAAATATTATTGAAGATAAAACATGTAGAATGAAGGATTGCATGGCTAAAGAAGCTAATGAGGATAATGAGAACATCAAATATCTCAAAATTCAATTAGAGGCTGTAAGTTCAAGCAAGAGAGCTAAAGAAGATAAATGCATTCAATTGAAGACTAATCTTATTTCCCTAAAGGATGAGCATGAAAAGGTCATAATAAAGATAAAAATGCTTGAATAAGAAAAAATAAATTAGAACAATACAAAGGGATAGTATCATGAAAGATAAGAAGTCAAATTTAGTCAAAGACAAAATGAAGAAATCAATGAGACATATAAATGATTTAAGGTATGTTAAATATTTTATGGGCCATTATTTTGTTTGTCATCTTGATGGTCATACAATAAAGGACTGTGTAATAAGAATCAATCAGTCTAATAGATATCACTACCATATTCAAATAAAATATTTGGAAGACATTATTGGCTATAGTTGTCAAAGAGTTGGTCACATTTATAGGTTCTTCAAATAAATACCATCAAGTCAAGATACGTTCAATCAAGCTCCTAGAGTGCAAGAAAGAAGATGAGATAAAAAGATCAATGCAATGAGATATTCATCTTAGAGTCATTATTATGCATGCAATCAATTTAGCCACATTGCTATAAAATTTAAGAAAAGAAGAAATTAGTCAAATAAAAATCACAATCATCATCAAGAAAAAGGTATAAATGATCTTATTTGTTTCAAATGTCATAGATTTGGTCACATTGATAGGTATTGCAAGAACAATATGAATGAGTTATCAAAGAAAAATAAGGTGTATGAAGCTCCTAGTATGGAAGGAAGAGGTCACAAATGGTTGTGGAAACCTAATTTTTTTAGGAGAGATCAGACTGAGATGAAATATAGTTTATTTGCAAGGATATAAATGAAGGAAAATCAAGAGTTTATATTATATGCATTAGTTGACAAGTATGAAACAAAGAATGAAGTCAAGGATCCTTTCAAATTCAATCTGGTGGTGAGGTAGGATTGTAATTCTAATTAGATTATGGAGATATGGGAGTCTTCTAGGTTTTAGGACTTTTAGTCTCACTATGTCAAAGGGGTATCTCTCTCTAAGATTAAAGGAGACTCTTTATAGAAAGAGGAAGCATGGTGGATTCTATTTGAGTTTTGGTTGATGTTATAAGATAAGAAATATATTTTTAAAAATGTTTCTGGCTAAGGGGTAGATATGAGTTTTATGTAATTACTGCAAAGTGTTGTGATGGAATGATTCATAAGATGTATTCAGGGATAGTGATCCTAAAGTTAAAGATTTGGTCAATATTTGATGGATGATATAGTTGGTAAATATGGTGGAGAATGAAGATGAGTATGCAATGTCTAAAAGTAGGGATGGAATTTTTCAAGTGTTTAATCAAGGATGATGAGCTGTCAAGATATTTTATTGCATAGAAAGACTGAAGACCAGGTTGATGTGAGGGGGAGCATATATGAGATGTTCCAGTCATGGTGGAGATATGAAAAATTATAATATATATGTTAACTCAAGCATGTTGATATGATGACTTGATAAAATTAAGTCAGGTGCTTTGACAATGTATTAAATCCTCATGCATAAATAAATGGAGAACTTTGTAAATGGTCAGGTCTTAGGATTAGAAGACTATGTAATAGAGTTTGAGAGAGAATGTATGAAGGAATTTATGTTGATTAATCATTATTATAAATGGTTTTAAGGTTATGAAAAGGGTGACTAAGCTCAGGTGACTTAGGGGGAGTCCTTCATAATGCTTTTAGGGTAAGTCCTTGTAGTTTTTGATATTTTATCTTCATAAAAGCTATGTATGATCAAAGAAGAGTGTAGTCATGGATCATGTTTGATAAGCTCAAGGTAATAATAGGTTTTCAAAATGTTAGGGGGAGTTTTTATCATATATTATAGGTGGTCCTTCCTATTATTGGTCTTTGAAGTCTTTTTAGGTCTATAGGATCATGAGTTGAGCCCATTATATCATTGTGTCAAAGGGGGAGAAAGTACTTGAAGAGAAAGATAGAATGTGAAAAGGATTTGTATTGGTGTTTTGACATCAATTAAAAATGGGGATAATGTTTTAGGTTTTTCAATGATGTCTCTAAGGTGACCAAGGTGGTTGATGAGGTGTCATGTGTGTTATATTGACAATGACAAAGTGTGCTTCAATGTTCTTGTATGGTTCTTCAATGTTTGACTTGGATAGGAAATTTATGGATGATATTTATTATATGTAAATGTTTTAGATACCATATGTGATGTTATGAGTGATTATACGTCTTATGTAAGTGAACAAAATTCATTAGAATAGTCATATGAATGTCCAAGGTGAAGTAGTCATCTTGACAAATAAGGCTAAGTGAGTAGATTGATGACATCATATTTCACACATGAGAAGGTTTCATCATAATGTGTGTGTGTGTGTGTGTGTGTGTATTTACTTACATATTTTAGGTCATATGTTTAAAATTTTAGGTCATAAATTTGAGTGCAACAAAATTTATTAAGGTACAAAGCTAGATTCTCAGACAGAATTCAACAGTGTTCACTAAGTGTTCACCAAATTTTCAAGAGGAGATATACAGATAGAATTTAATTAGATCATATATCTAATGGTGATCATTTTATTTGACTATATAAGTATCAAATGGATAAGATCAAAGTCAAATTCTCAATATTGCATGTGCTAGTGACATGTGTCACAATCATGGAGTTTGAATAATAGATCTATGTTGAGCATCTAATATGATAGATGAAGATCCAAAAGTGAGAATATGATCATGAAATAATGATAAAATGGTGCATATTAATTCAAAATTTTAAATTATGGTGATAATATGCATGGGGATCCTAAGTGGTAGAAGCTCATTGGATTCAACTAGTCAATGTATGTAAAGGGCATGCAGAGCTGCAAAGCGGCATGATCACGGAAGCACAGATCCAAGGTCGATGGTGAGGAATTACAAGTTAAAGACTAGGATAGTTTCAAGGATATATACTAAATATTTCTTTTCAATTTTTTTTTAGTAACCATGAGATGAGGTCAAAGTTCTCGATGTTTAACATCTACTCAACGACCCTTGGAATTTGAATATTCAAATTAATGAGGGAAAACTAGTGCTTAGTTTTTATGTTATATATTTTAATCTAGGATGAATTTATTGATGTATTAAACAAAAAAAATTATATGAGCTCAATTCACATAAATAAATGTTTATTATAATATTTAGATGTTCATACAATTGTAGATATTAAGCTTTAAAGTTCACTGTGTGTTTGACTATGTTTTGTAAGTGACTCAAGAAGGATACTTGAGTTATTATTGATAGTGTATTGATGTATAAATATGATATAGCTATTGGAGAGTGTTTTATATTCCATGAATACTATCTATTTGGATGTTATAGCTTTCATCAATCCATATTCAGTATGAACAAATGCTTAGAAGTTGACTATGTTTGTTGAATGTACAAGTAGTTTGAGTGACCATATTATAGAGGCAAGTTGAAGATGTCTTAAGAATAATTGAGGAAATAAATAATTATGGATATTATTTATAATTTTTAAGGATTATTATAATTAATTCGTTGTCATATTGTTCCCTTGATCAGATATGGAGAGTTAAAATATCTTGACTATATTTTGGTTGTGTGTGACCAATCTGAGTGTTCATTTTGAAAGATTTAATTTAAGTTATTAGAGATGGTATTAAAGTGTGTAAATAACATGGATATGTATAAAATTTCCTTAATGGTTCACCAATTTTATCTAATTATATGTATATGTGAAATATTTGATTTGTTTCTTCATAATTTTGAGATTGTGTTTTCTGTGTTTGAAGGCCTAAAGAGAAAGGAGAACTTATTGGTAGGTTAAAGTGTTTATTTGGTGTTCCAAGTGGCATGGACCCATATTATAATGATCAAGGGTATATTAGAGATAATTTTATGTGTTTTATGGATTGGTGAAGAATGAAGGTGGTCCAAGTAGTCTCCCATGTAACATGTGAGTATGAAGGCCTAATTGTTTTAGGTCTCACCAAGACCTAATGGTGTTTTGGGGATAGTGAGGTATTGGCCAACATAAGTAGTGTGTTGTTCTTAATTTTAAGGTTTGTGAGGACCTATTTAAAATTTGGTTCAAATATTTAAATCATCTTGGTCGACCAAGATGGGTGAAAGGGAGAGAGTGGTATAAATACAAGGCATAATTGGATTAATTATGTTATTTGTGTGAGTGAGGAGCTAAGCGAAGGAAAGAACATTTTAAAAATAAGTAATAGGCTATTTAAGACCATGAAATATTTAATAATATCATACATTATTATCTAATAAAGGTGATGAAGGTGAATACATAGGTCATTAGACCTAATAAGCCTAGAAGAGGCAAATTGAGTGAGTAAGCCCTAGAGGCTGTTTGAGAGAGATTGAAGGGTGAAGAGTGAAAGCAAGAGGAGTCCATCATCATGTGTGTTTGACATCAAATAAGAGGTGGAGATCATAACATATGTATCTAAGTTGGTACTTAGTTAGCTAGGGGGTTTTATCTTAGTTGCTAGTTAGAGCTAGTTAAAGGTCAAGTGGGTGCTTGACTAAATTAAGGGGTGAGTGCTCTTTGATCAATTGGTGCTAGTCTAAATGTTGAATCTTTTATTTTTAATACTATAGTACATATTGTAGGTTTTAATGGGTTTTATACCCCAAGATGGTTTCCCACATATATGATGTCTTCATGTGATGTATGATTTTATATATGCTTTGGATGTATGTGCTTTCATGTTTATGTTGCTTGATCAAGTTGATGTATGTTGAATGTATAAGAGTTGGAAATTTAATTGGATTATCTTGAATCAATTATTCACACCCCCCAGCTTAGTGATTGTACCTCTAATATAATAGTGAAAGTTTCAACTTGAAATTACATTTAATGATTATCTTAGCATGTAGATTTGATATTTGGAGATGCTAATGTTGTATTTTGGGTATTTAAAAGATGGATTTATACATGAGAAAGTTATAGAGGGGTCAAAATATGGAGTGTCTACATGGGATAACCTTGGTATATGATGATAGATTAGTATTAAATAGGGCTGGTTTAGGGTATGTGACATCACTAGTATCGATGCTATGGGATTATCACATGATGACAACACTATGTGAGTGGTAGAACACTAAAATACACACTTTTTAGATATCCATTGACGAGATGATGATTAATTTGAAGGAGATTTTTAGTATATTTAGGTTACCTATTACTATTTAATGAGTGGTATTATAGGAGGTAATTAGATAAAGGGCCATAGATTGATCCTCGAGGTATTTTATGGCCATGCCTATGGGGATGCATTGTTAGGGAGTAATAGTGATGTGTTATTATTTTTATTTTTATAGCTTATGTTTCATAGTTGTAAAAGTTTCTATTAGTGTTATTATATTTTTTCTTCTAGTTGATGTTAGTGGTGTGTTCATTGCATATAAGATGCACAATATTATTCATGATATAGAGGATCACAATACCATATACTCATAGGGTTGCACTATGATGGCCCACCTATATCAAGATTTATACCAATTCACTCAAGTTTTATTCAATGATGGAATTAGATAAAAATATTATTACATTATTGGTATTATGAACATATTATAGTGGCTAGAGTAGAGGGTTTTTCATGTACATATTGGGAACACCCCCAAGAATTTGTAAAGAGGTGGATGAGAATGCCATGTCCACCTGTGTGATCAAGAAGCATGATGCACTATCAGTAGGTGTTGGATCAAGTCATATTTTGAGATATATTTTGGACACCATAAATGGTATTTCATGGATGACTTAAGGATGGGGTTCATTTGAGGTAGATTCAGGTTAGTTATTAGCTTCATGATTGATGGACCATTATTATTGAGAGATTATAGTAAAATAAGTTACATGGAAGTTTAGTGTGATGCATGATGTGCCCCACACACCATGGGTGTGGGTGAGGAGTACTAAAGTCTTGATGAGGTTGGGTAGTAGAGAAATATATATGATGACTAAATTATCCCCAATCCCAATGATATAAAGAGATGCAATGATAGAGGTACCAGACATGGATGATGTGGGGTGAAAAGATGCTTACATATTATGGTGGGGAAAACATAGATGGGTGCCACTATTTTTGAGAAATGGGGTCATTATGGAGGATCTGGTAGATCTAGTTCCCATTAAATAAATTAGAGTTATATTATTATTGTAGATTTGTATACTTAATTTGTTTAGCATCGGTTTATCGAGTAGATGTCTAATTGGTGTGCATAAGTGTAGGAAATGATGACTAATGGGAGACTATCACTGAGGAGCCTATTGACTAACTTTACCCTTAGTCAAACTAGTCAACAACCCATGTAATTTAAAACTTCCATAGGATCCATTAGGTTGATAATTTACACCATGGTCTTAAGAGAGGTAAAATAATGTGTCTTAACCTTAGTCATGCTTCTATAATTTACCTCATGTCATATCATGTCACTTTTGGGTCAATTTAATGAGTGTATGGTTAATATGAAAGGAAAATGTGTGGAATTATTATTCAACATCCCATGTTTCATGTAAGAGTTAGATAATTTTCCTATAACTAACATTATATAGGTTTCAATCTACAAGAAAGAGTTTAACCACAAAAAAGGAGAGTTTCTAAGTTTGTACATACTATATGACAAGTCCTAACACATGTGGGTAATTCAAAGTGACCCTTCTATCCTATAAACTAATATTCATGCTTAAATTTCCTTGACAAGTCCAAAAATGGATAAAACCATTTTTTCTCTCCTCTCACTCTCTTGTGCAAGTCAAGACTAGTCAACCAATTTTTTGTTGGTATAGATTAGAGGGATAGAGTTGAGAAGAATGAATTTGAGGGATTAAATTAGTCCTTGTGATATAAAATTCCATGTCAATATATTTCATATTGATGGATTTTAATTCATGAAACATATCTAATAATTATAGTGACTCCTAGTTGACTGTGCATTCCCAACACTTATAGGTTTCCTTTTCTAATTTGCATGATATGATGTTTCCAAGTGTTGAAGGCATTCTTACAGGGTGTTTTATTAATTATTAGATGGTTTATAAAGTTTTTTTTCACATGTGTATATGTAGAGGAAATTATAATCATTCCACTTATGTTGGAAGTGCAAATATAGTGGTATGTAGAATATGTGGCTTTATATCAAGATAATGCACCTATGTTCAACATATAAAAACATGAAAGGTTAGTTTATCCATGGAATACTTTTAGTGAATGACTTAT
The DNA here is from genome assembly GCA_037957365.1 of Torreya grandis. Classification (NCBI taxonomy): domain Eukaryota; kingdom Viridiplantae; phylum Streptophyta; class Pinopsida; order Cupressales; family Taxaceae; genus Torreya; species Torreya grandis. The sequence goes on along the minus strand of JARHVA010005533.1, from coordinate 508,056 downwards.
AAGTTTATTGAGGTGAATTTATAAGGTACTCATGTGAATAATGGTCAAAATTCTCTTGTATATAGTCATATATAGTACCTGTAGACATGTATTGAGCATAGAGGATCTTTTAAAACCCAAGACATAGGTGGTGTTTCTTCCCATAACTTGAATAGAGGTTGTTGAGTATATTCAAGGTTAATTTTGAATATTTTGTAGTCAATTCAAACTTGTAGACAACCAAAGTTGATGAAAGCTGAAAACATGGCTAAGTTACCTTAAAATCTCCAAATAAGGTATTTGCTAATACAAAAGACATCCCATGGTGAAGTTCCTTGAAGTCTAGGCATGTTTTTTGTATCCATTATTATATCTTGAAAATATTAGTATCATTTTAATCCAAGATAAAAGGTCATTTGGTTGAGGAGACTAATTATTGAGGGGTCTCAACTTAGTTAATTTGGTACTGAAGATGTTCAGTAAAGCTATAGTGCATTTCAAACTGAAACATTATAATTTGGAGGACACATAGTGTGTTAATGGTAGATAAGAGTGAATAGTTACAAGAAATGAAGTGAGTTAAACCATATTATATATATTATTAGTGATCTTTATAAAGGAGTGTAAGTTTGAAACACAATACTCAGGAATGAATGGAACCTACAAGAATCCTTATATTATGTAACTTGAACCTATAGTTTGAAATCTACAAGATCAGTCTAGGCTAAAGATAGATGCAATTTTTGCTAATGGATGGAGAATAAAATGTATAATTATGAAGGTTATTAATTATTTCATATCAAATTAGAGGTTTGAAACATATATTTATGAATGAAGATACACCTACATGAATATTGTATCCCTAGGTTTCTACCTACAATCATATCATAGACTTATCTAGGTCCATAAGAGAATGCACTTTAAAAGGTTAGAATAGGTATAAAGTGGGTAATAATATTGAAAATATCCTAAAATTTAATGAAACACTTTAATGTGATTCCTAGATACAAGGATAAGATACTTAACTAGTTTCCACATGTCACCTCAGTCAACTCAAATCATGTGCACAGTCACATGCTCAAAAGCTAGTCTTAATGGATTTGAGTTGTTCAAGCTGATAGGGGTGTGATAAATATTTTATACTTGATAAATATGGTAAAAATACCAAAATAATCCCTCCATATTTTTATTTTATCTATATAAATAGGGTAGATACCCTCTATTCTATCTCAGATAGAGGGCATTTTAATTGCAAGCTAGCCTATAGACCATTGAATATCAATGAGATATAGATGAATGACAGAGTCCTAAAGGATTGGTGAATGATTTATATATTTATTTTGAGTGTTTAAAATAATTTATAATACACCTATAGTTAATATAAACCCACATGTCAGTTATATACATAGTCACACATAATTAGGCCTAATAGGCCTAATATTAGGTCTATACCCTAATGATTACTAAAATCATCTAGATAACATAATTAACATATAAAAAACATATAATGATCTTAAATGTAAGGTAAAATTATGGTATGCGTCATATTTTTTTAGGAAACCATTCACAATTGGTCAATTTGCCCAAAAATGATCTCAGACTCACCTAAAATACACTGCAAGAACTCAAAGGTCACTTTCCTTTGATTACATCTATATGGAGGGATTGAATGGTTCCCTAAGGAGTTGGTAATAGTTTAAGGTGTTAAATTAATTGATTTATATGGAATTTTTTTTAGTTTTAGCATCAATATTTTATGAACTATTGTTAACAATCCAAACCATTAGAAACCCTCCTAAAACCATTATTCTAACCTGATGGTGAAAACATGAAGGATTTTACATCCAAAAGGGGATAGTTGATTTAGTAAGTGTTATTAACTATTTTTTTACTCTTAAAATATCCTCACCAACCAACTATTCCATATTTTATCCTTTAAGGATAGGTCCACTTCTAGTTTTCTCATAAAATTTGAGTTTGTTTCATAGGTACAGAGGGAACTAAAGAATGAGAGTAATTTAAAAGGATATTTATATACTTTTATAAACTCTCCATAATAATTTATAATCATATTAAATCGTGAAAACATATTTTATATCTCATCCACTATAGGTAATCATAAACAAGATAGTGAGAATGAAATGATTACCTAGTGTGAAAAGTGAGAAGTGTGACAATGAATATTTATAAGTCTATTTGATAGAATAGAGGAAAAATGTGTATTAAAAATATTTCCTAACACTTATTAAACACATAATATTTAACAAATATATTTCACTCAGATGACAAATGTGAAGACAAGCTAAGGAAGGCTAATAAGTGACTGTTAAGGAGTGAGCACAAGTGTCAAAAGGAAATATATCACTTAGGGAGGTATATGAGGGTTTTTAAAACCCTTTTTTAACCATCTCATGATAGATAACATGTTTCAAAGACTCATAAATAATTTTCAAGTATTCAATTGAATTCCTCATCATCAATACCATTTTAAAGAGGGAGGTGAAGAGCCCCTATGCCAACTCAAAGGAAAATGATGCATCTCTGATAGACAATTATCAAATACCACTTCTTGAATTTTTATCCATATCATTCTCTTCTATGTAAATAATTTATTAAACTTGACACTTGGATTGGTTACTCTTGAGCTTCTCTTCCTTTCTCTCTTCTCACTTGCTCTATAAATGAAAGCCATTTTGGCAATTATAGAGAATCCACACCTAGTATGATAAAGCCATACTAGTTTGATACTATATTTTTAATTTTAAATAAATATTTTAAATATGGTATTTAGTTAAAAATATATATTTTCTAAGTTTTTGAAGTGGTGTATAGTGAAAGGTCAAGTGATTATTATCTATCCTTGATTTGTCTCAACTCTTTTATGTTTGATGTAAGTAGTTTCCACTCTAATAGGTCACATGAAGTGTAGTCAAGTGATTTTTTTATATTTAAGTGTAAATAGTAGCCTTAGTATCTATAATATGGAATTTGGTTCACTCACCTTGAGTATTTCAATGCATATCACCTCCATGTTTGAAATATTAATGCTAGAGCAATTAAAGATTTTGAGACTAGTGTTGTGAGTCATGTTTCTTAGTGAAAGTGTATGGTAATCTAGTGAAGATCATTATGGTGTATCACATAATTATATTATTTTAATTTCATTTTAATTCTACCCCTTTTCATCCAAGCAAACAAGTATTTTAGGTGATAAGCAATCAAATTCATATTTAGGGAGTTATCCCTACCTAAAGGTTTACCTTTGCTATATGTAACCCATAGGCCTAGAGGTAATCCAATGTTTCCCAAATATTATAATAGGATTTAATGACCATATATAGGGTAAAATATTTGGTGACAATAGTTTTATCACACCTGGTGGGACCAAGGTACAAAAGAGTAAGAAAAATTATTAGTGTGTTCTTCTTGCTATCATATTTTGGAAGCATGTAAACAAACACCAATAGTGACTCTAAATGCATCAATTGGTTTTAATTAGCCTAGGTATATATTTTAGAATATTTTTATTAGTTATTCTATTTATTTTGACTCAAGAAGTTTATATGGATGGTTTTATTGAGGATCCCTACTATGCATCTCCTTATCAACCTTGTCATGACCCATGTTATACCCCTTAATAGCCCTATCAAGGTTATTATCAGTATTATGAGCCATGGAATCCCTATGATCATAATATTCCTTATCAACATGAATATAATGTTTTTGAACATACATATGAAGAATCTAGGAAGGATATCAAGAAGAGTATTAATAAGTGCCTTATTATCAACCCCAATATGACTTCTACCAGCCTTATCATGATGCATATCAACCTCAAGATAATTATTATCGATCTTGTCATGAGGAATCAAATGATCCCATTGATTGGAAATAAATATATTTTAAAACAAGATATGAATTCCTATAGGCTCAAGCTAGGAAACTAGTTCAAAAAATTAGAGCTCATCACAATCCCCACTATTACCCTCCTCCTCTTACTTAAATCCCATTTCATGCCAAATAATTATTGGAACTAATGCCAAGTATAATAGAAATGAATAAGAGATGATAACATGGAATGAAAAATTTGACGCTCTCCCTAATTATCTCATGGAATGGTTGAGATATTTATTTCAAAATTTAATGGATGTGTGGAATGAAGTTGAAGATGAAACCCAATATGATATAAATGAGTAGTTTTACTTGTAAAAATGTTGTATCCAATTCTCAATAGATAGACAAAGAATGTGGGAATACTAAGAACTTAAAAATGAGCTTGTAGCTATTGAAGAGCCTCAATAAAGCCATGAGAAAAGTGAAACTATTATGGAAGAAGGTATATTTACTATTGACCAACCTAACTTGTCATCTCCCCATGAATTAATTCAAGGAGATTTCATTCCCAAACCCACCCATGAGCCTATAAATCACACTACCACCTCATCCCTTCTTGAAGGAGAACTTGCCTTGTAGGAGGAAAATGAAGAATAAAAATATCAAGATACATCTAATCAATAAGATAATATGAGAATCTATGATGAAGAGATCACCATAGGGACTACCCTTGGTGAAGACAAGTGTAATTAAATCTTCTTGATTGAAGATAAATATGTTGAGGGTCATGTTGTATCTATCTACAAAGAGAGTAGTCAAGGCATGAAATAAGAGGTGCTTGAGAAGGACTCTACATATATTCAATTGATTGATGTTCATGAGTATGATAAAAAAAACATGAATATGAAAATACCAATGAATAATAAGTTATTGTTATCTCTAGAATACAATATAACATGTGGTAGAAGTTTAATGACATATGTGATGAGTTTGAAGGCCTTCAAAAGAATACACACCCTACTAGTCAATTAAAAGACACTTTTGAGTCTACTTAATCTCTTAGTGGTGTGCTCTCAAAATGAGATCTTATGACATCCCAACTTGTTGAAGTTTCTTTGAAGTTAATCAAGTACTCAAGGACCAAGAAGATAAAGTTGAAGAGTTAGTGGTTCTCAAAGAGAAAGAGAGCAAGGATGATTGACATTAGTAGATGAGGCTTTTCCATTAACTTGAAGAACTTTTCAAAGTTGAAGGCCAACTACTTAAAAATATAGAGAAATATGTCCTCATTGAGAGTAATGACCAAGATTGGGTGGAATATACAAATCTCCTTGATGGTCATGAGGAGATTTCAATTGGTGAGAAATATGATTACATTTAAAGTATCATAAAAGTCAAGTAAATGTGATTTATTGATACATCATTGGATCAAGTTGTAGCTAAGAATCCCCATGAGAAGGTTAAGGTTGTTGAAATACAAGATAAATTCACCTTCATAGGTGATATGTTTTCACCTATCACTATTGTATTGAGGATCATGCCAAGGAGATTGGAAAACATCATTAAGGAGTTGGAGACACAAATACCAAAGCTCAAAGGGAAATATTATGCATCTACTCTTTCAATTCATGGAATAAACAATGTTTCAAGATTCCTCTTTGATCTAGGAGGAAGAGTTTTATGTAGGTTAGTTTTTGCATAGGTTAGTTTGTTTGAGTTAGTTTGTGTTTTACCTAAGTGTTCTTGAGAACACAAGTGTTATTTTCCTTTGGTGTCTTTTTTTATGTGTTTGTTTTTTATTGTTTGGTGTGTTTTGTTATCTTTTCAAAGGCTTATCAGTGACAAGTATAGTGCATAGGTGACTCTATATCCCAATGGATAGGAGAAGGACATTAGTCCTTAGCATAGAAATCATGATACCCTTAGGAAATTACCAAACTATTCACTAATTTGACCCCCTAGTCAAATTATTCAGCCCCCCATGTAAGCTCAAAATTCCATAGGGCCACCTAAGTTGATAAATGTCTACCATGGTCTTAACATAGGTCAAATAATATGTCTTAACTATAGTCATGCTTGTATAGTTTACCTCATGTCATATCATGTCACTTTTGGGTCAATTTAATGAAAGTGTATAGTTCGTATGAAAGGAAAATTGTGTGTAAGTATTACTCAGTGTCCCATGTGTCATGTGAGAGTTAGATAACTATCTTATATCTGACATTACCTAGGTTTCAACATAAAATAAGGATTTTAACTATAAAAAGGGAGAGTTTTTTAATTTTATATAGACTATAGGACAAGTCATAACACATGTGGTTACTTTATAGGGACCCTTAAGCTCATAAAAACTCATATTCATGCTTAGATTTCTTTAAAATTTCCAAAAATAAAGAAAACCATTATGTCTCTCCCATCGCTCTCTTGTCCAAGTCAAGACTAGTCAACTAGTTTTATGATGGTACAAATTAGAGGGATAGAGTTGAGAGGAATAAATTTGAGGGATTAAATTATTCCTTGTGATATTTAATTCCATTGAAATATATTTAATATTGATATATTTTACTTCATGAACCATCTCTAAGAATGATAGTGACTCCTAGTTGACTATGCATTCCCAACAATTATAGGTTTCCTTTTTTATTTGCATGATATGATGTTTCTAAGTGTTAAAAACATTTTTTTAGGTCATGTTATTCATCCTCATATGGTTTTAAAATTTGGTTTACATGTGTGGATATGGAGAGGCAAGTATAATCATTCTACTTATGTTGGAAGTGCAAATGCAATGGTCTTCATAATATGTTTCCAAGTTGTAGAGGTTCATTTCTTGTCAGTGGATTTATATCAAGCTATGCACCTATGTTCAACATATAAAAACATGAAAGTTTAGTTTCTCCATTATAGACTTGCATTAAAGGACTTAGGAGTTGATTGAGGTGAATTTATAAGACACTAATGTGAATACTGGTCAAAATTATGTTGTATGTAGTTAGATATAATACCTATAGACATGTACTGAGGATAGAGGAGCTTTACAAACCTAAGACATAAGAGGTATTTATTCCCATGAATTGAATGGAGGTTTTCAAGGCTATTCAAGGTTAATTTTTAAGACCTTGGATTTAATTCAAACTTGTAGACTACCAAATTTGATGAAAGTTACAAACAAGGATATGTTACCTTAAACTCTTCAAATAAGGTAGTTGCTCATACAAAATACATCTCATGGTGAAGTTCCTTAAAGTCTAGGCATGTTTTGTGTTTCCATTATTATATATTGAGCATAATAGTATCATGTAAATCTAATAAAAAGGTCATTTTATTGAGGATATTGATGATTAAGGGGTCTCAAATTAGTTAATTTACTACTAAAGATGTTCAATAAAACTACAATGCATTTGAACCTGAAACATTGTAATTTACAAAATGACACCTAGCATGTAAATGGTAGAGAAGAGTGCATAGATAAAATACAAGGAGTGAGTTAAAACATATGATAAATCTTATTAGTGACCTTTACAAAGTATTGGAATGTTGAAACACAATACTCATGCATGAATAAAACCTATAGGAATCCTTATATTCTATAACTTGCACCTTAAGTTTGAAATCTGTAGGATTAGTCTAGGCTAAAGAAGGATGAAAGTTCAAATAATGGGTGGATATGAATGTGTATAATTATTAATGGTAATAATGACATCATATTAAATTATAGGTGTGAAACATAGAGTTATGAGTGAAGATACACCTACATGAATCTTTATATCACTAGGTTGCTACCTACAATCATATCACAGACTTAACTAGGTCCATAAGAGAATGCACTTTAGAAGGTTGGTAGAGTTAAAAATTATATAATAATATAAAAAACATACTTATATTTTATGAGATAATTTAATGTGATTCTTAGATACAAGGAGTAGAGACTTAACTAGTTTCCACATGTCACCTTAGTCAATTTAAATCCTATGCACAGTCACATACTCAAAAACTAGTTTTGAGGGATTTGAGGTGTTAAGGTAGATATGGGTGTGATAAATATTATATAATTGATTAAAAGTGTCAAAATTATCCAAATAATCCATCCATTCTTTTATTTTATTTCTATAAATAAGGGATATACTCTATGTTCTCTATCAGATAGAGGGCACTTGATTACAAACTAGCTTGTAGACCATTGAATATGAATGAAATATAGATGAATGATAGAGTCATAAAGTATTTTTTAATTATGTTTAAATTTTGTTTTTTGGTGTAAAATCATGGATAATACACCTAAAGTCAACATAAAACTATAAGTGGGTTATATACCTAGTCACACACAGTTAGGCGTAATAAGCCTAATACTAGATCTATAACCTAATGACTCCTAAAATCATATATATTAATTAATGGACATATAAATACCTTAAATTGAGAGTAAAAATATGGTATGAGTCATTTTTTAGGAAAACATTCACAATTATTCAATTTGACCTAAAACTATCTCAGACTCACCTAGAATGCACTACAATAGCTTAAAGGTCACTTTCCTTTGCTTACATATATAGAGGGATTACATGGTACATAAAGGAGTTGGTAATAGTTTAATGGCATCCATATATTTATTTTAATGTAATTGTTTTATAGTTTTAGCATCAATATTTTATGGACTATTGTTAACAGTCCAAACCACTAGACACCTCCTAAAACCCTCATTCTAACCTGATGGTGAAAACATGAATGATTGTGCATCAAAAAGGGGTAAGTAAACTAGGAAAGTGTTTTTAAATATTTTGTGACTCTTAAATTCTCATCACCAACCAATTATTATGTATTTTATTTTGCATGGGTATGCCCAATTCTAGTTTTCTTATAGAATTTGAGTTTATTTCATAGCTAGGGAGGGAACTAATAATCAAGAGTCATTGAAAAGTATCTTTAGAGACATTTTTAAACTATACATAATCATTTACAATCACATTAAATAATTAAAACCTCTTATATCTCATCCACTATAGGTAGTCCTAAACAAGATAGTAAGAATGACATGACTGCCTTATGTGAAAAGTGAGAAGTGTGACAATAAAGATTTAGAGGTCTATTTGATAGAATATAGGAAAAATATGTCTTAAATAGGTGTCCTAACACCTCTAAAACAAATCCTCTTGAACAAATTTAGGTCTCTCATATGACAAATGTGAAGACAAGTTAAAGAAGGCTAATAAGTGACTGTTGGGGAGTGAGCACAAGTGTTAAAAGGAAAGCTATCAGTTAGGGAGGCATATGAGTGTTATTAAAAAAAATTAAATTTTTTTATGATATATACCATGTGTCAAATAATCTTATATTATTTTCAATCCATAAATTTAATTCCTCATCATCAAGACAATTTTTAAGAGGAAGGTAAAGAGCCCCTACACCAACTCAAAGGATAATGATGCATATCTATTAGACACTTGTCCAAGATCACTTATTAGCTTGTTCAAAATATCATTATATTTCCTTATAACTAGTTTCTATAGCTTGACACTTGGCTAAGTGACTCTTGAGCTTCTCTCCTTCTCTCTCTTATCACTTGCTCTATAAATGCAAGCCATTTTGGCAATTGTAGAGAGTTCACACCTGGTATGGTGAAGTCCTGTTGGTTTGATATTATATTTTTCCTTTGAAATAAATATTTATAATCTAGTTTTGAGTTTAAAATATATCATTTCTAAGTTTGTGAATTTGTGTATAGTGAAAGGTCAAGTGATTAGTATCTATCCTTGTTTTCTCTCAACTCTTCCATGTTTGATGCAAGTAGTTTCCACTATAACAAGTCACATGAAGTGTATTCAAGTGATTTTGTCTATATTTAAGTGTAAGGAGTAGCCTTATTGTTTTAAATCTGACCTTTGATTCACTCACCTTGAGTAGTTCAATTCATATCACCTCAATGTTTGAATTACTAATGTCAAAGTAATTCAAGATTTTGAGACTAGTGTTGTGAGTCATGTTTCTTAGTGAAAGTGTATGGTAGCCTATTAGAGATAATTATAGTGCATAACATTATTATATTAGTTTAATTTCATGTTACTTATACCCATTTTCATCTAATCAAGAAATTAAAGTCATATCTAGGGAGCTAGCCCTTAAACCTAGAGGTTTCCCTATAGTATAGGCAACTCATAGACATTAAGGTAATCCAATGTTACCCAAATCTTAGATTAGGATTTAATAATCATCTATATGGTTAAATATTTGGTGAAAATAATACCATTATGATATCTTACATATAACATTACTAATGATGTTGTTGATGATGGGCTGGTGGAGTGGGCTACAAAGTCTACATGTATCTATGAACATTTATTTGATCAAGCAACCATTACCACTATATAAATAAGTGGGTGAAAATGGAAAAGGATGAGGCATATTTAAAGTTAGAGAGGTGATATATGCCCCTACCTGATAGTCTAGGTGGGGTAGCTAGAAAGATAGTATATGATTATATTCATCTTCAACTTGAGTATGTAGAGGTGATCGTTGAGGTAACATTATTGTGAGATAGAGAGCATAGAAATAAGAATTGATATAGGTATATAAGGGATCTGAGAGAATCAAGATCTAGTGTTTATGCATAAAAGAGTGAGGGTGATTAAATATTCATTCTTAAAAACTATTTTCACATATAACTAAATCTAATTTCTCTTTTGTAACCTTTAATATTCTCTGATTTAGCCTACAACTAGTCTCTACAGGCCCATTGCTTTCTTCTTAAACTCTCTTTCTCAATCCCTCTCTTCATTAGGCTTAATAGCCTAATTTCACTAATTTAGTCTTCCTCTCGATCTTGAATACATATCATCACTCCTTATACTCTTAATTCTCTCCTTCATACATATCACCATCATCTTCTTATTCAAAATACATAACCTTACTCTTCATTATTGAGTAAAGTTCACTCATCCCTATATGGATTCATAGCCTAAAAGTTTAATAACTAGTTTTAATAATTCATATCTCCTCATTAGGGCCCATATGACCATCCATATAGTCATTTGTATATCCTTTCATTCACTCAACCAAACACCATACCTTCACGTAGTAACTCACCTTCTTTCCATACTTACTCTCTTTAAGGTCTATTTCTAATAGCCATATCAAAGCACAAATATAGATGGTACTAAAAATGTGAAAATCCTCCATAAAAACAAATAAATTTTTTAGATAAACTTTATCATGTTATATCTTGTCCTAAAGTTTCAATTTCTAAATCTAAAGGGAAGTCAATTAACTCACTCAACCTCCTTGTCAGTTAGGTCTCGTAGGCCTAGTTTGATGGCTCTAACCTATACACCATACTGTATGGTAAAATATCAATTAAAAAATTTATTAATCCTTTATTTTACCTCAAAACACATTTTTTTTTTAAAAATATGATTTTTGGCTTGGTAAAAAGAAAGCTATTTAAGTTTCCTTCTAAAACCCTATGACTTGTCTCCACAAAGGCCAAGAGTGAATAACAAGGAAAAAGAATTAGAAAGTTTAAAATAGATATAATACATATAAAAGGTATGAAAAAATAATAATATCCTTCCCCAATATATATTTTATGTTGATCAATACACCAAAGAGTTCAAAAGATATCTTTACAAAATTCTAGAAATATACATTAAGATTGTGTGATAATGTTAGGCATTTCTTCAATTCTTATGGATTTATGATCCTTTAAATGTCTAAATCTCATAAATTACCAAATTATCACTATTTTTTTTCCTAAAAAAATCATGGATCCTTTAAAAAATCAACAAGAGTTTAAACATGTTATTCTAAACTATACTATCATAGATTAGCTCATAAATGGGATTGTGTTTAGTCCAATGAAACTTGTAGTAGAATATCACCTTAAAAATAGTTTATGAACATATAAAATGGATTAAAATTGTAAATTTTAAACCCTATAAAATAATTTTCAACCTCTAATCACTTTTATTATATTCAAAATAATAACTATGCCTCCTTATTCTTCTATGATTGTGATAAAATAGAGTTTCAATATTCTGTGTAGCATCTCAACCTGTGAGTTAACAATGAGAATAAATTTCCTTAAAATAATATAATTAATAAATTAATTCATTCCTATCAAAATTTATAATATATGTTCATTCTCTAAAACAAATTGTCTTTCATTCATATTATTAATTATACAAACATCATACACATAATTTACAAACATGGTGGCAGAGTTCTTTAACAAATCTTATTCTCTATAAGAAATATCCCCATATCTTCTATTAAGTTATCCTAATTTATTACCTCTACTCTCCTATCCTCCTATTACCACACTCTATATCTCCCACTTACATTCTAATCATCCTTACATCACTCAAAACATGTAAACTAACTCCTATTCTTGGCCACTCCATATATGGAGGGTAGTTATTATTCTTGATTCTTGAATAAAATTGATATTTTCCATGATTTAAATGTTAAAACACATACACACACCTTATTATGACCACTCTCAACATTTACCATCCTTAATAATTCTTATAATACCCCTAAATACCATTCAAGGCCTAATTTATAATTCAAATTTTCAAATTGAGCTTTTTGGTATGAAAACCAAAATAAATAGAAATACATAACCTCAAATAATTATAAATATTATAAAACCACTTAAGGTTATGTATAGGATATATAACACCCATTACACACCAAAAATTATTACAATGAACTTTAAAACACAATTATATGTTTTATTCTTTCGTGATGCTTTGCATCATACTCCCCAAGTACAAGAAATGTAAGTTCCATCTCATATGATGGAATTATTTCTCATATTCCAATTGTGTTTTACTTTTTAAAATTTTCTTATTTTAACTATAGTTTGATCATCAATAACTTGCATGTTTTTTCCTTCATCTCTCTCTTTCATATTTTACTTCATAGCTTTGTCCTCTAAGATGAGGATATTCTCTTGAATCTTATTTGTTTGAGCTCTCTTAAGAGATGAATCTTATATATATTTCAACTCAATAGAAAAAACATGTATAAAAACATAATCCCACAAAAAATTAGATGAAAATTATAGAGGCACTTAAGTCTCTCCAAATGTTTCTTGTTTCACTTATTGCTGTACCAACTTGTAATCTACCTTAAAAAATATTTTCCCTTATTCCTATCTTCATTTTCACATTCTTCACTAATGTGAGACTGATTTTACTCTTTAAAATATTCATTCTTGACTATATCAAATCTCTATTTCTTATTCTTTATCATTTTGCTTCTTTCTCTCTCCTTTTGTACCTTCTCCTTTGTATCTCTTTCTCATCTGCAAGCCTCCAAAAGTATTATTCACTTCCATATGCCTCATGGTTTTCATCTATCTCCAAAACCTCTCAAATCTATTCTTTATCTATACATGTACAATTATGATCATATATATACTTTGAATGTAAACTTTGAGGCTAATTTGCCTTTTCACTAGCTTCTTGGTTTACCAACCTACTCATTGGCTCAAGTGCTTCATTCTTAGAAAAAAATAATTGAATTGAATATAAAAAATCAAAATTAATAGTAGATAAAAAATATTGAGGCCTTATATCCCATGAATTATCTTCTTGTTAGTTTTCCCCTACTTCTTAGTTGGTTTCTCCAGGCATCTTATTCTCAAGCACATCTTTGTTCAAAGCTACCTTCACAAACTTGATTTGTTCTTATTTTAACTCATCTTTGAGAACATTAATGAGATTATAATTTTTATATGAACCTATATACAACTCCTTTGAAGTATTTATTATCGCTTCCAATATTTATAATTCTTCTCTAAATGTAATGTCATCTGTATCTTCATATCCTTCATCAAATTTGGGACCTAGTTATCCTATCTATCCTTTATTTTCTTCATTAAACTTTTTTTGAAAAAATTTAAGTTTGTGGGATGAATTTACAATATTGGAATCATCAAAATTATCTTTTAATATATATTCTTCATCAATATATCATTTTATTATTTTCTCTTGTTTGAAGAGATATTCATAAGCTTCATCAGATAAGTAAGAATCCTCTTGATCAAATATATTCATATTAAAACATGATATTAATCTTGGTGTATCAAATTATATCTTTATCCTTGTTGTACATTGGTTAACATAGACAATATATCCCATTCTTCATCTTTTATTGTAATGATCTTATACAATGACTCTAAAGTATCATTATTCAAACTATAATAAGTAATTTGATTACTTTTCATTTTTCTAGCGTTATCCTTAAGATTATTCCATTTTTTAATTAGAAACTTTTCAAATTTCTTGTGTTTTTCCTCATAACATTTATTAATTTGTCTTGTACTACCCCATTACAACATCATCTTCTTATCTTTGACTAGTTTAATCTTGTCTTATTTTTCATTGGTCATGATTTATTATTCTTATTTTATGCTCTCTTGAGGTGTATCTTCATAAATATGACCTAAAATATCATTCTTTTATATCTCTTTCTTGCCTCTGGCTATCCATATCTTGTTTGTTATGTGTTTGAAAGACCCTTTACTTGTTTGATAGTTTAGAATGAAATCTTTTAAATTCACTTACCTTATGATGTGCCTCAAAATTTAATTATATTTTTCTCCTCATGTGTTATACCTTCCCTTGTTTTTTATCCTCATCATTGACAACTCTTTATTTGGTATGTGTGGGCTTAATTTCAATATCTGGTCATTTTTATTATTTGTGCATTTTATATCCATGGTTTATTGTAAATGTTGAGATCTCTAAGTGACTCTTTTCATCATCCACATGTAAATTTAGAATCACCTTATTAGATACATGATCAAATTAATATTTAAACTTTTATTTACCTTCCCAATAGCTTGATACATGGCCATGCTTCTTTCAAGATTTCTTTGCTTGAAAAATCCTTTTTGTATGCTTACCTTCCTTCTTATACTAGAATTATCTTGAAGCCATCATAAAAATATAGTTCATCTTTAATACCATCATGTTGAGAATCTTCAATATCATCATCATCTTCATCTATAGGGATTTCCACAACTTTTATTATTTTGATTTCATCCTTTTCTATGGGTGATTTGCTTGCCCCATTTATTGCCAGTTTCAAGGTTTTATTATCGATCTTATTCATAATACACTCCATACCTTCATTAAAAAAACATAAACACAACATTAGATAATAGAATTAGAGACCAAAATGTATCCATGAGGGTTTCCTTCTTGAACACTCCCCTCTTTCTTTTCATCTCTTTCTCAAGTGCTTATTTTTTCACTTCTTCCTCTCTATTTTTTTCCACAATGGGAAATATTTTTACATATTCTATTTCATGTTGATTAATTGGAAAATTTATTCTATTTAAGCCTCTATGGACCGTTTCCACTATCATTTTTTTTAAGGTAGTCATCCTTTGTCTTCTTCTCTTTAAGGAAATGAGTTATATAGGCCATTTAATTATCTTTTTAAATGGCTAACAATATGCTTATTTTATTTTTTTTAGCCATATATTCACCATAATCTCAATTTTCCATAAATCATTCATCATCTAAACTATCTCTTTGTCCAACTTAGAATTTTTCTTCAACTTTGTCTTCATATATTCTTGTTTCATGCAATATTGTTCTTTTCTTATCATTTTATCTTATTTCTCCTTGGTACTCAAGTCATTATTTTGGAATTTATTTTTTTGATCCTCTTTCAAACTTTCTCTTCACTATTTTCTTTAACCCACTTTAAATTCACCTTCTTTTTATCCTTACCCTATCAAAATATTCAAGACGCATTTACACAAACTATAAAAATTTTGTTACTATAATCAAGTATCATTCCTCATGATATTCCTATTTGATGCCACTTGATGTAATATCTATGCTTACAAACTCTTTTCACTTATACCATTACTATGGTTTCTCTTTTATAACCTTAAATCATCTATTATTTAGATTACAACCGGTCTCTATAGTTACATTTCTTTCCTCTTGAACACTCTCTCTCAATCCCTCTCTTCATTAGGCTCAATAGCCTCCTTTCATGAATTTAGTCTTCTTATTACTCTTTAAGACATATATTCACCCCTCATACTTTTCATAATCTCATTCATACATATCACCATCATCTTCTTATTCAAATTTCATAACCTTACTCTTCATTCTTGAGTCAAGGTCACTCATCCTTATATGGATTCATAGCCTAAAATCATAAAAACTAGTTTCAATGCTTCATATATCCTCATTAGGGTCCATATGGCCATCAATATCATCATTTTTATCTCTTTTAATTCACACAACAAAATACCATCACCTCTACGCATTAACTTTCCTTCTTTCCACACTTGCTCTATTTAAGGTCCATTGATAGTAGTCTTGTTAAAACATAAATCTAGATGGTACAAACAATATATAAATCTTCCATGAAAACAAAGAACAATTTATATACCCTTTATATTTTTACAACTAAAATTTCAAGTTCCAACTCTAAAGGGAAGTTAATTACTCAGTTAACCTCCTTGTCAATTAGGTCTCTTAGGCCTAGTTTGATGGATCTAACCTAAATACCATACTGTATGATAAAATATAAATTAAAACCCTCATTAATACTTTATTATACCTTAAAACAATGTATTAGAAACTTTTATAAATTTTGGATGGCTAAAATGAAATTTATGCAAGTTTCCCTCTAAAACTTTATGTCTTGTCTCCACAAGCTTGTACAAGGCCAAGAGAATAAAAGGAAAATTTTTTGTGTAGAAACTTTGAAAAATATACAAGACCTAAAAAATTTATACCCAAAAAATAATATCTTTATACAATAGTTCTTTTAATTTTATCAATACTCCAAAGACTTCAATAGGTATCTTTATAGAATTCTAAAACTATGTATGTGATAGTGTTAGGACTTTATTGAATTATTATGGATTTATGATCCTTAAAATGATTAAATATGATAAAGTACCAAATACTAACTATGGTTTTGCTAAAAAAAATTAAGGATCCTCAAACAAGATTTCAAACTTACTTATAATTCTAGACTATACTATCACAGATTATCTTATAAATAGGACTATGTTTAGTCTAATGAAAATTATCATAAAATATCACATTCCAAATGGTTTAAAAACATATAAAATGGATTAAACATGTCAATTTTTCAATATAAAATAATTTTCAACCTCCAAGTACTTGTATTGGATTCAAAAGAATAACTTTGCCTCTTTATTCTTCAATGAATGTGATAAAATAGAGTTTCAAAATTCTATGTAGCATCTCAACCTATGAATTAACAATGAGAAGAAAATTCCTTCCTAAAAAAAACTAATAAATGGATTCATACCTAAAATTATTTGTAATATATGTTCATACTCTAAAACAATCCGTCTTTCATTCATATTATTTATTATACAAACATCATGCAAAGAAATTATAAATAAGGTGGCAAAGTTCTTTAACAAATATTGTTCTCTTTGGGAAATCTCACCATATATTATATTAATTGATTCTATTTTATTACCTCTACTCTCATTTCCTCATACTTGGCCACTCCACATATGGAGGGTAGTTATTCTTCATATTTCTTGAATAACATTGCTCTTTTCTATGAGTGAAACATTGAAACACAAACACACACCTTCTTAGGATCACTCTCAACATTTACCATCCTTAATAGCTCTCAAAATACCCCTAAACATAATTCAAGGCCTAATTTATAATTTAATTTTCCAAATTGAGATTTTTTGTAGGTAAACCAAAAAGACCTAGAAATATATAACCTCAAAGACTTATAATGATTCTATTAGAACATTTAATGTCTAAGTGGTGTAATTATAATACCCTTAGTACATTATTATGTAATTAAATAATAATTATTTAATATTTATTAACACAAGTTAACAACCTCGTGTAAATAAATAATAAAACATTAATTATCGAATACTTATCGGTAAAAATAAAACATTATTGTTTATTATTTATTAGTATTTTAAATGTTCTCAAGATGGTTGAACCCATTGGATACAATGATCACCTCCCTTAAGTTTTCACTATAAAATAGGTTTTACCCCTATTATTCAATCATCTTATGGAATTACAAATATCTCAGGTGAATAAAGAGTTTAGTGATGGTCATTCTATGAAGAAGTGAGAAGGAAGAATTTTTATATTGGAGTTATTGATTTCTCAATTATATGAATAGTCACCATGGTTTTTTACCTCTTTGAGGTTTTCCACATTAAACCTTGTGTTCATTAATTTGGTTATTCTATCATG